>JAQGCB010001149.1:0-15914 GCA_034698835.1 Protaphorura tricampata | reverse complement strand
AAAAAGATAATCAAATAAACTTGTCCAGACTCCAGACACGTCAGCCGCTCAACTCCTCTTATACTCGCCTAATCAACATAATTGTGATATGATGTCGATGAGGAAAACCCCGGAGATTCGGTTAGATACATACATCTTACAATCAAGAGACATTATTCAAAACCGTATGGAAAGTTATATCCTACAAACTATTAGAACTCATTACCGGATGATTTTATTTTAAACCTCGCAAAAAATCGACAATTCCGGAATTTTTGAACTCAAAGCGATGATGAAGCCTTGCTTCAATTTAATGACTCTTTCAGGACTCTTTCTTGGCCCGATTTCCAATCTCTACCAAAAATACCTGATGACAACTTGGGCTCACACAGAAATATGTATCTTCCGATATTCTTATTCAAAACAATAAGTTTTAAAAAATGTGATTTTTTGGACCCCGAGACCCGACCTTCTTGATTTGAATTTGAGAAGCGCTTTTTGAGTCTTTTGCAAAAGCTAAAAGCCAATGCATGTGAATGACTCACTCAAGTGTTCTAACATAATTGAAATTGTCGTCCTTTAAAAACTCAGAATGTCCGGAACAGAATTTCCAAAACTCAGAAAAATGAGCCGAAAAATTAAAATATATCTGATACGAAATCACTTCAGCCACAAAGCCTTGGGCCATTCATAACTAAAATTATAACATTTTTGAGCCATGATTATAGCCATAGTTCTTCACAGACTTGTCGCACTGGAAAGATGAGATAATTAATTTCTGTCCGGAAAAGAGTTCACTTGAAAATCCCAAAGTTTGACCTCTTCGGGTCAAGGTGTGAAATTGATCAGTAAATACACTATTGACTACCAATACATTTCCACCCCAATTTCACCTTGACCTGAATAGGTCAAACTATGAAATTTTCAAGTAACTTTCTTGGGACACGAAATTCAACTTTTCAATATTTCAATGCGAGTTTTCATTTTTGCACTCTGAAAAACGAATGCTATCATTTTCTGACTGAATTTTCCTGAGGGGCTAGCTGAGAAATCTTGACTCCTAAAATTCAAGTACATCTCACAGAGTACAAACTGCGTGGCGGGATTTTGGCGTTAGTCCGTCGGTTCGGTGTTAGTCGGATCGTTTTTTTGGGTTTTCTTTCTTTGATAAATCGCTGAATTGGCCGAATCAGTGATCCACATTAAAATATATTTCATCGATGACGAGGTCAAGACGGTGACCAGCCGAAAGCCAATTTTTTTTTATATAAAAACGAAGACGACTGGTGATCTTTTCTCAGGCAGGCTTGATACAGGAGGATTTCCATTAGTTTTATTTTCTTTGTAATTTTTTTTATTTAAATTAATTAAAAATCTCAACAATGAGATTGTCACATGGATTTCCTTTTCTGATTTCAATTGCTCTAATTTTGATACTTGGTCTGACTCCGACTCACGGGCTTGAAGATTATAGTAAGTAAAATATGTATATGAATATGAAATTCAATGAAAATAAGAGTATTTGGTACTACCTGCTGAAAACAGGAATTTTTCCCTGGCTGTTTCCTGTGAATTAATGTTTCTAATATTCTCCTCTAATTTGTTTTAAAGAATTGACCCAACTGACAGACACTGTTCATGAGCTCAAACCGGGAGTACTTCTGAATATAAAAGGCAGTTCCGACTCTGACCTAAATATTTTCTGTCGTAAAGGAGATCCAAAGAAGTTGACGAATTATTTTTTGTCCGCAACGGTAAGAACTTTTATGATTTAAAAAATATGTGTTTCCGGGTGTTGGTGGTTGGTTCATGTAAATATGAACCAACCCGCTGGAATGATTCAATGATTGTGTCAAAAGCTTTATTATTTGTTTTTGGTTGATGACCTCTCAGTTGAGAATATTAAGTACTGCTGAAGACATAAAATTGATCAGGGGATTCAGTGCCAGGGATGTACACGATCAATATGTTCATACAACGAAGTGGCTGTTGTGGGCTGCTAATTTACTTCCATGGAGAGTTCGTGAGGTAAGTTCTGCCGTGAACGGATTTGTAGACCACTTTTTTAATATTGTTTTTTTTTTTAATTTTAGGCGAATTTCCCAACCTTTAATTCGTCCTGTGTCGGAATATCAACTAGCAAAAATTACTCGGCAATGCTCATTATTCGGCGTGAGTTTTTTATTTTGAATTCTGATATTTATACTGCTACTGACTGAGTTAAAGGTATGACTAAAATTCTGAATCCAGTATTCAAATGCCAAAGACAAGAGGGTGAAATAAAACATTTACATTTGTACCCTCTGAAGAATTAACTTGGCCATTAAAGTCACGATTTAGAAGTTTACCAATTTGTTGATTATGAAGTTTAAAATCGTTCATTTATTTTCAGCTGTTGACAAATGGAACTTTTCGATTCTGGTGGCCGGACTCGCGCTTTTCTTTTTGGCCCCTAAACTGACCAAATCAACTGTGTTCTTCTATACTTCCGGAACATTGTTTGGTGCTGTAGCGGCCGCATTAATATTTGTCTTCATTGTTACACGGTTTCTACCAAAGGTAATGCAATATAATGCTACAAATACGAAGTACACATAGAATTTCAACTTCCATTTATAAGAGTATAGGTTATACTGCGAATTACTCATCTAAATTAGAAACCATTCTCTTTGTCCGCTTATTGTCTCGAGTTTTAGAATGATATCCACGCTGATTGTAGCATGTAATTTGGAATCAATTTTCCACGTGAGAATCCGATTTCCATGCAATCACCTCTTATAATGGCCGAGCAAGCATAAACGTTTCGAACAAACATCTCAGATTTGTTTAACTTTGATCCAAAGTCGATTAGAATTCTAGAAAGTAATTTTTGAAAGTAATCGCCTCACCCCGTCAGCCGTCGGATAAGTTATAATTTATTGCAAGCTATTCCGTTTTGCATGCGTTAGTTTGCCTAAATGATATACTAAGGATACAATGGTTAGCCTCATTGTAAACTCGCCATGGCTGGATTTGGTTATTTGATAATGGGTGACGTTTTGCGTGATACTTAATGGTTTCGGCCTTTTTTCTACTGTGTATATGAAAGTTTCTACACTCAAGAGAAATTATGAAATATTGGAAGGCCAAAAATTCCATCAAACCATAATGGTTTTTCTCTGACTGAGTACAAAAAGTAGTTAAACAATTTTTGTATAACATGTTACCAAGTTTATGTTCTAATTACATTTTACAGAGAAGATCTACGTACATGACCATCACGGTTTTGTGGACTCTTTGTTTGTATTTTGCCGGAGAAATGTGGAACCGATTTGAAGAGTTACTTCACGAGAAATTGCCTTACGTACTTGTATACTTGACATGTGGTGCACTGTTCGCATTCATCGCATGCTACCGACTTGGACCTCCGACTCATCCGAAAACTATTGACATTATTAGATGGACATTACAGGTATTGTAATCTAACTTGTTAAAATATTTCTTCCTATGGTAATTGGGGGTTGGTGGTGGTTTTCTTGCTAAAGAACTAACGAATGTAAGAAATTCCACAATTAACTGAACGATTTTCTTCTTTCTTTGATTTACAAAATGGTACTGTCGTAGTTTATTATTATATTAATTTATAAGCGCATTTTTTAAAAGAGTTCGGGGTTGATTTTTTATTCTACGTAGTTCAATTTATTAGCCTTTGATAACAAACTCGTGCAATACACCATACGCAGAAGTAAGTCCCATTGGCCAACTGCTGACTGTACGACGTAAATATTATCTTCAGTGTTCAGTAACTTCGGAAGGACGTGGTACCATAAGTTTGATATATGCCACTCTGTTTCTGTTCGGCTGTTCGGTTTGAATTTCGTTAATTAGTTCGTTGGGCAATTTTTTTTATTTGGACAAGAATTTCAGCCTAAACCGAGAAAGAAGTTTAGTGCATTTTGTTTATAGTAACATTGTTAGACTACAGATTATAACCACAAACACTTTTAACTGTTCTGGGGAGTACTAATGTTGTAATATATTTTATTTCAGATGTGTGGACTCGTACTGATTCATCTTAGCAGTGACCTCGTTGAAGTTTCAACGGCAATAATTGTAATTACAGTCTTCAGCTACTTGTTTTACTCTCGAGTGACACATTTTCTTCAAAGACAATGGTAAGTGGATTTATATTTTAATTATAGAACTGATGGTGATGGAGTACATTTTCAAATTAAACCTTAACACCTTCTCAAAGTTACAAATCTACTACTAAATGGAATAGTTTTAGTGAGATAATTGAATACCCAGATAATACTCCGACTAAATCAAACGCTGCTGGTAAATGAAGTCAGGCTTTAAAATGGCTGACAGAACTTTTATTTCTACACCAATTTATTGGGATTGACTTGAGAATGTCTTTTAACGTCTAATTTAAAAATAAAAAGTTGTTCAAAGCTATGAGACTCAATTAATTGAAAACCGTTCGCTATTGAGCTATCTCTCGCTTAAAGTACAGTTTAGTGACATTTGGAAAGTACTTCAACTTTTAATAATAATTTTTCTGCCTTTAAAATGGATTCGACGTTCCTCACTCGTAGAAAAGTTTTGAAGTAGTTATTCCCTGGTTGGTTCGTACTTCGTACAGGGCAGGAAATTAAAGAAAAATTATATGAGTAAGAAAACTCTAGTTTCCACGTATTGTTTGTCTTTCAAGTCCGTCTGGCCCCTTGCTCATTCTCAAGTACTCTTCTCAAGGCAACTTTTTTCTTGCTTTGGAATTATTTAGTAATTTAGTTTGGGGCAAGTAATTTGATTTTGAAGTTGTTCTTTTCCTCTTTCCCATCGTCTCACGCTCATGCAAAATGTAGAGAGCAGTGTGAACTAACGCAGGACTGGCTGGTTAAGTTAAACCGGAGTATATATGTAACTATATAAAAGAGGAAGTCAACTTTAATTTGTTCTTCAACTTCAAGTTTAGTAATTGTTGAGTTAGGTTGATACGTTGTTACTCCACGTCCGTCGTTCATCCTATTTTTGAGTTGCACAAGTTTAGACATGTATGAGATCCTCTCTCTACGACGAAGGTGGCAATAAAACTTGTCTAGAATAAACTCAACCTCCTGAATCCAACGGGTACAACTTGTGATTTTATACATACGTATGTGTGTACATATATCTTATCCCGGTTTTCTACCTGTGTGTGCACTAGTTCGATGGAACTTGGAATTTCCAAGTTGGGAAGAAAGGTAGCGAGGGCAGAGAGAAAGTCAGACGACTTGGGTTTATTTATGCAGTCCAAATTGTTCTCCAGTTGATCAGACCCAGGCAGACAATAAAATTAAAGTTGTATGACAATAGCTATTGCTCTTCGTTTCCTGAACCCCCCAGATATCTTTCCCACTAGGATTTATTGCAATTTACAACTTTAGCTATTAGAGTTATGTTGCACGTGGAGAGAACCTACTCGTCCTGATACTTTCCTTTCTGCTTTCCCCACATCCATTCATTCAAAGGATTTTAAATTTTTTGTTCTCGATCAAGCAATATGTGGTTTTCTAAATGGTTACCGCGAACACTTTGGTTTTATTTTGCATTCCACTTTTAGCTTGCGTGCTGAATTGAAGGATGATTTCTAGATTATTCATACAATAGAATGTGTGCGACCCACCTCAGTTAAGAACTAAATTCTATTCTTTGACCACCGACCTATTTACTCTGATGTAACTTGCTTAGCATTTTGTTCTTCTCTACCTAAATTTATGACCGGTTAAATTTTTATGGGGTCTGTTACTGTTAGTATCTAACAGGGACTTTCACTTCGTTCGGCTATAGACTTCCTGGGCTGAGTCAAACTTTAGGCACCCCTCGGGATACATAGAATGATTTAAAAACCAATGAAACTATTCCTGTTCAAAAAAATACGACTTGACTCAGCCGATTAGTCCGTGTTAAAAACTTTTGGGAGAAAAATGTAATTAAGAAAGTCAATTGGTGAAGGGTGTGAATTTTAATTTTAATTAGTCAAGGCTGAGTAGAGAAGTCCAAAAATCTCCGTCTTACTTTTTCATCAACGAGTAGTTGAAGTATATAATTTGGAAAATTAATTCTTGAATATTTTTCGAATCTATGAAGATTACATACATAGAACTTTTTCTAGCCATGGTAAAAGTTGTGAAAGTTTTTCGGAAAAGGTGACTTGCCTCATACATCATTACCTAATGTAATGATAATTCAGAGTAGTGAAATGTTTAATATTAATAGAAATGCTAATTAAATGAATCGTAAGAAGGACAGGACAAGGGAGCAAGGTCCTGAATTAATGGCGTTAATGAAAAGTTAATGAAATGGTGAAATGTATTGTTTCACGAAAGAACAGAGTTGTTGGAAAGTCCTGGACTTACTTCCATGCCTTGACTGCTATAAATGAAGTATTAGAGTGCTGAAACATTTATCTAATCGTCATTGAGACTCACGTGTCTTTCCTCTTTTCCACCTCTTTCTACCATTCCATCGTACAGTTCAATCAGAAGTTAAGGATTTTCTCATTGAAGTTTTCAGTTTTTAAACAGTTTTTCGGTGGGAGGCAGATTATAGGACTTTTACTGTATCTAAAATTTTGGCATACTTCATTTGCATTCCCAGTCAGCGCATCGTTATCTGTCGAATATATTGACCAGATTCACGTCATAAAGTGTATCTTAGTTTTGGGACACTCAGTGTACAGGTTTGTATGTTTGTGTAATTTACAGGAGACGCCGGTTTCCACCGAGGGTGAAACTTCTGACTGAGGAAGAGTATATTAGAGAAGGAGCCCGTGAGACACAGAAAGGGATAGAAGAACTTCGGAAGTTTTGCTCACGTCCGGACTGCAATTCTTGGAGACTAGTGAGTCGCCTCAAGAATCCCCTCAGGCATGTTTCTCTTTATCTCTTCTTGTCTCTACCCTCATTCCTGTCCTTATTCTTGACTCCTTCTGGCGAGGAAATGAAAATTAATTATACATACTTAAAGTAGGCATTCTAGCTAAGTCTAAAAGGCTTCTACAAATCCTTGTTGTATCTTTAATTTATGGATCTATTCAACATTTTGAGAATCAACTTAAAGCATACTTTATTTTTATTTCGACTATTTTTTTACCAATGGCTTTCTGTGTTGGGAGAACAGTCAAATTAGTAGGCCGAGGGCCAAAGACTCGTTTTCCAGGTTGAAACTTGGGAGGTAAGGCGCTCGTGGAGGAACGATGTTTCAATTTAAGTAATGGAGATTAATTGAGGCTTTCAACAAATTTATTATTGTTCGTTGGGATTACCTCAAACCCAGACTACATTTTGAAGTGCCTCTTAAATCCAACTTTTTTGTTATTTTATGGTTATGGAATGTTCCATTAACTTATATTCCAATGAGAGTACAATATTTTATTATAATCATTTCAACTGCATTTACCATGAATTGCGTTGTTAATAAGCTCTATTTTCCCTTCTACATTTCCCTATGTGAAACCCTAATTCCAGTAGTTTGGTTCTGGTTATTTTGGTAAATGGTTGGTACAAAATACTGTCGGTTATTAGGGCACTCTCGCAATTCTCGCATCCACGTATTTTGAGCAGGACCCGACCGTTGTGCTATCAAGTGAAAAATTTATAGATGTAAGGGTTACAGTCTGTAGTGAGTAGTGAGGGAAAGTCAAAGACAGATGATTAATTGGATTTACTCTGTGACAGATTCTCCAGATTTATGCAAGGAGACTCTCATTTGAGTGATGAAGAAATGATGGACTATGAGTCGGAGGTCTCTTTCGAGGAAAACCCTACTCAAGCGAATGATTTCTACACGGATGATGATGACTCTATATCTATCAATGGGAATGGAAATAATAATAGTATTCACACGGAAGACGAAGATGACTGAGATAAGTTTTGTAATTTCAACTAGAATTCACTTCCCATTGATTTAAAAACTTGGACTAATAACTTTGAAGAATCTGGAGATTTAAAACTTACTTTTATATCAATTAATACTAACTTTAAATCATATTATTTAATTTGGGTAATTGAGGTTATTTTTCTCTATTTACTCTACTTAATTTTTTATTTTTACAAGACAATACTCACATTCTCAATTGTTTAAATTGTATTTGACAGATAGCCGACAGGATTGGCTTTAATTTTGTTCCTAATATTTCTTCCTTCACTTTCCTTTGTTTTGATAGTTTGACAGGATATTTATTTACCAGCTAATTGTGCTGTATAAAATACTTGAAACACAGGCTTGCTACAGGTCATTTTATGCCGTGTATTTTGTGCATGTGTGAGTTTTCTCTCATTTCCTTAATTATGTATCCCTCGTTGTAAAATACCGAAATTGGGTTTAGACGTTCTTAGCCGTTAGTCAGAAACCTCTTCTCAAAAATGACAGCTTTCATCTATTTCATGTTACCACTATTTTGTGTGTGAGTCTTCCAAAACAGTATTTCAAGACAAGAGAGTGAAAGTATTACCACACTAGCGGGCAACAAGATGTAAGAATGTGGGAAGGCTTTCGTTTATTGTGTTTTTCACACTTGAAAGTGAAATTAGTCTGTCAGTTGAACGTTTGAATGAATGAAGGGTTTGAGTGGCTTTTTAGAAAAGGCAACAGAGGGTATGGCTGGCTGACTATTATAGATGATTGATGACAGGGTTCCGTAGTGCTGTCGGAGAGCTATGACTATAATATGGAATGTAAGTACTTGTAAGTTTACTGTACCGAACTGCGACTACCGTCCGTCCAGGTTTTTTTTCTCTTGTGAGGACGCGGAAGGAAGGAAGGGAAAGTGAAAGTGAAAGTCAAGAAATAAAGCTGCAAAGAAAGTGAGATTTGAATTCCTGTTCTTGTCATATCAATTTTTTTCCCTAGAACCCGAATGCAATGTGTAGAGGGAGGGTTTTTGGATTGCTCGGTCCATTCTTTACCCTCTACTCAAGGTTCCCTACCTCTCAAAGGTAACTTGTAAATAAATGACACTACCGAATCATCTATATGAATAAAATGAGGAAGAGAAATATAGTACTGGCTTGACTAACTGGAACTGGAACTGGAACTGTTTTTAAAACATGAGCGTGATTTTGGGTTGAGAGACTTGAGTTGAGTTGTGGGTTTATATAGACTGCTCAACCGTTTTGTTATTGCGCGATTTCCTTTTGAAAGAAGCCTTTGGATGGATGGGTTAATGGAATGTCGGTTAAATATGATCGTGATAAATAGGAATGGTAATGGTTAGTGTTTTGTGTATATACGTATGTGTTTCAACTCGAAGCCGATGTAATGGCTACGTAATGTAAATGAGATGAGAATTGATGGATCGTTACATCATAATTTTGAATTTGGCCAACATGTTCATTTCTTCAAAATGGGATAAAATTAAACCTCCCCTCCTCGTTATATAGTTACTTGTACATATTTGGAAGACCTCAGAGCTAGGGGTCATCGTATAACATCATGATGTCAAAGTTTTAGGAATTCATGGCTGGATTATAAAGTAGTGTCAAAAATGATAGAGAGTTTAGGGTGAAGAATGTAACCCGACATTATTTTGTTGAGAGTTTGTGTTTTTTCAGTCGCCATCATTCCAACAAAAATGTCGACTCACTTTTTCTGACTTCCCTTTATACAACCCACTTTTCCAGTCAAGTGTAAAAAGGAGTTTTCTTTTTCGATCGCGCGGCAAGTACTAGTCACATTCCATTGTTTGCTGAAGGAACTGAACCGATTACAAATTCCAAGAAAAAAAATCAAACTTTTGGAATGATTGCTTGTTTCTTGGTGGAAAAAAATCCTACCATACAAAACAAGAGTTCCGTTCTTAGTTCCTAGAAGTCTTACAAAAGAAAATCCGGGCTGAGGAGCGAGATTTTAATTTTTTTCCAAAAGATAAACTCCGTTTGGGGCGTTGAGTTTTTATGCCTGAGCGCCAGGGCCTGGGCTAATGTTTATGTATGAATGTATGTATTTGTGATTTATTTACATGTTGACTCTTCACGCCTAGTCTTTCGGATGTTTTGTAGTCATTCTGTCCTGATTCTCCGATTCGGGGAGTGAGTTGGGTTTTCCTAGCAAGCATTTCGTGTGCTCGTCCATGAATATTTTGTACCACGTCAGCCAGGCGAGAGCTAGGGCACAAAATTTCGCATTACTTGGCACGCAAGGGATGACTTGATTGTGAGAATAAAGAGGAAATGGAGCAAATAGAGTGAATCAAATGTTTCTTGAATAATGAGTCAAGTCAGGGCATGATGAGCTTGAGTTCTTCTAAAGGCAAGTCAATATATACTTCAAATATAATACTGACTGGGAGTCGTACCAACCGAAGCGAACCCGAAAACTGGTTCCAGTTCTAGTACTATGTAGTACGTACGTAGTAGTTCCTGGGTCTAGTCTATTCTATTCTAACGTACTCCAAGTGAGACGTGATCACTTGAACCAAAACCCTTCAGAGAGGAAAAAAGTGGAGAAAATGGATGAACCATCGAGTCGAAATAATAGGGGAGATCGGAATTCCGAATCCTCATTGTTCACAATGTTTAAGTGGATCAACTCTTTTGCTGAGACTTGAACGTTGGGAACCATTGGCTTATAACAAGGACATTACTATGCTCAATGCATGAGACTGTATTTTTGTGCCAAGAATCCTAATTAAATTCATGAGGTTCACAAGCCACGCTCACAATATACATCCGGAACTCATACTATGAGGCTTAATTGCACGAATTCGATATATGTAGGCGGGTGCGTCGGGTCCGCGTAGTATTGGGAGTTATCGTTACTTTATATTAATCAAAAGTTTTAGTCAACAATTTTTAAATTCAGATTTTCTATCTTTTATTAGTCGAATAATAACTGCCTTGCTTGCACACCGAGTTTGAACATCTTAAATAGATAGATAATATCTATTCGATCAGAACTTTTCAGGGTTAACTATTGTAAACTGGCAGACCGTAGAATCTTTCAAGTCTATCAAGCCAGAAGTCTCTAATTTTCCCAGCACAGCATATTTTAGCTTCTTAATTCCAATTTATTTGCCTTTACCCGTGTGAGTGATGCGTAAACGTATTGACTTCCTTCTCCTTTGGCACTCTGATCCTTTTCGGCTCGTTCGTGTTGTAAACATAAGGATTAAAAAGTCATCTGAGCAAAAAAGAGAATCAATGTGCTCATCCTTGGCCCATCCCACCTCCTTTCAATTTCCCAGCAGCGCTCCCACCAGCACCAATTTAGTCGATTTTTGGCCTAAAAAAGGTAAATCCTTCCTCACGCACGAACCATCACCCGTCAACGCACAATCGTTAAGCTCTTAAATCAATAAGAATTAAAAAATGTAACCTAGGTACAAGCAACTCCCTTTTGAAATTATGAGCTTAAAGTCAAACCCTGGGGTCCAAGAAAAAACTGTCTTTGATGTTTCGTCCATCCAACTTTCTCCCTAGGTTCTAATTTGATAAAATTATCCGGAAAACACACGAGGCCCAACATTTTCATTTTCTCATCTCATTAGTACCATAGCCTTTCTCTTCTTTTTTTGCAATGCAGCTAATGATAGACAAATGTTAATACTAGGAATTAGGAATTGTACATGTCTACGCCAAGCGAACCACAAAATAAATGAGGAAAGGAAAAAGTTGGAGTTGAGTGAAAGCAATGTTGAATCTGTGGTGAAAGGTGAAACCCGGTTGATACACTATGGTTGATGGATGAAAGCTTTTCTCTGTTCTCAGGTCACTTTCTTGGAAACTCGAAGCTCAAGATGAACAAGAAACAAGTGACTTTTTGGGGTGGTGACGAAGTAAAAAAAATATATATATACGAAGCCAAAAACTTGACGCTTCTTGTTCTAACCATAAAACCAGTCTAACGAGAAAAAAAAAGACTTGTAAGATGTGTACAATATATAGACTTATTTTTTTAGTACATTGTAGTCTGTACTACTCTGTACTACTACTTTAAGACTAGGCCTTGCCTTACGGCACAAGAGATTCTAGTGTACAGTCCTTCATATGGGATTAACTCAATTAGGTGAGTAGCACAAATTGCTTCCACCTTCCATTTTTTTTCTTTTGACGTTCTCACTCTCAATCTTTTTTTGTTAGGTTTGGCTTCTTGATGGAACTAATAAGGAAATTCAATTGATTTCAGTGGATACCCCTCTACTCCTTCACCGATTCCATCTTTCAACTCTAATACTCGTTCTCGTTCATGATACTTTTTTTGAAAACCAGTTTTCAAAATCCTCTAGTAAAATGATTTTGAAGATGAATATTGCGCTCGTGCTTCCAAACATAATAATTTACTCAATTGACGGGAACAGAATGACTGTGATGGGTTGTCGAATTGCAAAATTAGAATCCATAATTTTGTAGACGAAGTCGAGAAAACTTTATATGAATGAATGACACGAAGGATTCTAATAACAGAGACGATTCTTTTTGTACAATCATTTAACTACGTACGCGTGCACGTATTTCTCAGGAAAGTAATGTATCTAGCGTGGAAAAGAAAAATAATAACAGAACTAAGGAATCCTGTCGAAGTGAATACGCTCATACATACTTTCTCGGTGATACGAGACTAGATGTAGAGAAACCCAAGTGTCTGTCAAAACAAATGATGAGTTTTTGAGTTTTTTTTTTCATATGACTTTGAGCGGATGGAAACCGTCAAGATGAATGGGAATGATAACTGTCAGCTCCGCTGCACAATTAATATCAACTTGTTTTCCTTTCTCCAGAGCTCTTTCTTGTGTATTTTGGGTACATTAACTAACTAGAGCGAAAGTGAATGTGAAAGTGACTCCGACTCCAACTCGACTTCTTTCTCCACTTTTCCTCAGAAGAAAGATCATTTTGTATCTACAATTCTCTTTTATCGTGTGCACTCTCACACATGCTTCTATTCCACCATGCACGCATGGAGAAATTAAAAGAAATAATGAGGCACGTTGTCGCTGTCAAAGCTTAAGTATTCTGAAACATTATTATTTGTAGTTTTGGTCTAATACTACTTTGTTTTGTTTAACATCCCGGTAGGCGTTTAACGGTCGAATAAAATTCAATGGGGTGACACTGAATATGAATTGTTAGGACATAGGTTCAATTTCATGTTTAAACTTGAAAAAAATTGAAATGTCACTATTTTGCAGTACACTAATATCTGCTGCTGAAATTAATTAGTATTATACCGATTAGAAGCCCAGGTTTGTATTCATTCAAACAACCCTATGAAGCATATGTATTTTCACCACTTTCCCCACACGCAAAATTAGGAGTGCGAGAGAAAGGACAGCCTAAGCCATATTAAAGAGCTGTTTTTAATCTTCATGCACTTTGCCTTTGAATTAGACCGAGAATGTAATCCCCGACCAGAATGATGAGTATTGATGCTCGAGATGTCCGTGTCTATGAACGTACTTGAACATTTTGCGAAGCATGGACTTTTGAGACCGTGCAATACAAAACATGATACGAACGAATTCGCTGAATTTGTTTTATTCATATTTGTGGAAAACAAAATATTGGGCTACATATTTTTTAGAGTGCAATGGGAGCAACATCCATTCTGACACACCCTGTACATTTAGCCCGAAAATATATTTCCTTAAACTTTGTCCTTATTCTTTTCTGAAGGTATGACTAACTAATGAAATCAATCTTCTCCTAACTTACCTGTCTCATCTGTTCTTTTGTATTCGTGGGGTTGGCGGGTAATAGGAACCCATGAATTCAATACGAGCACCGCTTTCTTTTTCCTACTTTCTCAGACTTGTAAGTTAAGCTGAGGGTTCCCATCCATGTAAGTAGTCCAATATGGTTAGAAGACCTGTTCTGCCGGAACACATGAATTATGTAGAGGACCTGGGTTAGCTAAAAGTTCCATAAAACTTGGAGGAAGTAATGTAAATGTAATGCAATGCAATGCAATGGAAGTGCAAGGGAAAAAAGAGTCATACGGAATAAGAAAATAATATTCAAATGACGAAACGCAAGTCCCCAAATATGTAATAAAAATCCTCGCTCAGTCACCCGTAAGCTCCAACCTCTAATGGGATTCTTTACGATGGATTCTATTTCATGGCAAAGGAAAAGAAATAGAAGGCAAAGGCATATTCTCTGGTACACATTTTGGCCCCGACCGACCAGACCAGACTAGACCAACTGGGAACCAGACTCAGCTGACTCTTACATCCATTTGTCCATGTGAGCATATTGACTTATCTTTTTTCCCATAGTCTAAAAATAAAATTACCCAGAATGTCGGGTGA
Organism: Protaphorura tricampata; assembly: GCA_034698835.1. Classification (NCBI taxonomy): domain Eukaryota; kingdom Metazoa; phylum Arthropoda; class Collembola; order Poduromorpha; family Onychiuridae; genus Protaphorura; species Protaphorura tricampata. The sequence continues at coordinate 1,666 of JAQGCB010001149.1, read as the reverse complement.
AAGTCAACCAACCGCTCTGAATTTTATGGTTGGGCTAACCACATAAATTATTCCTCATGAAAAAATTATTACTCAATTATTTGAAAGGGAATGATTTATTTTCAAGGAAAGAAACACTTGAATTGCCACACATGCTCCTCTGTCTACCTGCAGCTCCATCATTTTGTTTTTGTCGGATTCTCCCTGGTTAATTTTCCAAATTATTTGGTAGATACGACAGTTGTATATCAATAGGAAAGTGGTCATTTCAAACTGAAACCACTGCATTGTAATCAGCGAAGTCAGTTTAGTGGTTAGCCTTCAATTTAGCCTACGAATGCAAGCTATACCATTATGAAAGGAGTTACCTGGGACCGTTCGATTATTAACATCCCAACAAGTCATCTAACAATAATCATCATCCTTACAAAATGTCTGCCAAAGCCATACGCACTTGAGTCCTTGAATTATGCCTATTTTCGAACATCCCATAAAATATTTTAATGACGTCACTCCTCCCTTTCACCGATTTCCCGGACTAAGCAAGCCTGAATGGTTAGGTAAAATTTTTAATGGCCAATTTAAAAGAGAAAATGTGTAGGGCCTCAAGTACCTTTCCTTTTCTTCCCTTTTTCGTTTCCTCTCCATGGCTGAGCTCCTGGTTTTCATATTCTTGTAGTTGAATCGGCGACCGGAGAAAGTCTTTGAGAAAGTAGATGAAGAAATGGATGCTTTAAGTACATTGAAGACCCCGTGCTTGTGTATTTCACCTGATATAATGTTGATACCGCAATGTCGTTACGTGAACTACGGACTGACTGACTACACATACATATATGTACCTGTAGTGCGAATGTCGGGTAGATTTCTCTTACCCGAGTAGCTGGGTAACGGTACGTGGCGTTGACTACACTACAGAATACAGAACTCTTTGTGCTTATGCGATTATCGATTTGGTGAAGCGTTTTAGACTCTTGAGGAAGACCTCTGTTCATCTCTTTCCCCTTCTTCACAGCTTCATGGACATGGACGTTCTTTCATGACTACGACTACGACTTCCACTACTGGGTCAGGTTATGCATCCAATTTTATCTACTACTCAAGGAAAGAGTTGAAGAGAAGACCTCAATGACGGGAACTGTATCACTACCAGGACACTCAGCACCAGGACGTGGACATTATAATTGGAGATGGTCACTTTTTGTTGGCAGTGATATCGCGTAGAACATCTAACTTGTCCAATTGAATGTTCTCAAGCCCGTGTCCTGGTTGGTTACTCGGATTTAATCTATTTATGGAGTTTCAACTTTCCAACGTCTCAGTATTGAGTCATTACATTTAACAGCGGTCGAGGCCCATTTGAACGCTCTATTTCATTTTGGAAGTCAGTTTTCAGAAGTGAGACTTGATACTCTATTTGGGTCAGAACTCTTTTACCAGAACATGTATTGGATGAGATGCCCAGACTTTAGTCTACACTCCTACAGCGGTTGTTGTTGGTTAAGATTTTTTTTTCGTAAAAGGGTATTTTTTATCAAATGTTTTACATGATTAGTGTATAACTGGACAATTAAATTGACAAAGTTGTCTATCATTTGGCGTAGTGACGCAGGTGTACAGACCGCTCTCGCTGTGCTGGGGTTCAATTCCTCGGACCTGCTCTCCCCCGGGTTCCTCTAAAGTGGTT
>JAQGCB010001148.1:0-15920 GCA_034698835.1 Protaphorura tricampata | reverse complement strand
GAACAAATTTTAAAACATGTTTGTGACCTCCCTTACTTAAGGTCCACGGGTTATTTCAGGTAGATAATATGCAGATGTTTCATTCAATTTTAAATTCTACATATGAATCCTGCCCTTAAGACTGATACCGTTACCTGTTGAAAAGATTTTATTTTTACCCGGACCGTTTCAATTCTCAGAGCCTCTTCCTGTTTCTTTCATTTGCTAAGATTTATGTTCAACCCTGCAGTTGTCGATACATTTTTGTACTCTTTTGATTTCGGATCTACTACATATATATACCTATGTAATTTAAGTTTATTTCCCTAATTCCTGGCGATGGAAAAGTACAATGATTGTAAACGAAGACCTTTATTTATAGCTTGCAGATTTTCTAGTTTACTGTAAATTGATATAACTATTCAAAACTGGATCCTTGTCTAAAAATGTACATCCAATCATCCAATTATTTTTAGGAGATCAAATGTTAACTAAAACATTCCGGAAACATTTCGGCTTAAATCAAGTTTTTTTAAGAATTCCTAGAAGAAAAACCTGAAAGTGTTCTTGAACACAAAACACAATCCAAAGCATCACCAGTACGCGTACGGTAGGAATTCCGCCCCAAATTACCCGTACCTTACAATTCATTTATTACACTTAAGAACAAAAAAAACACAACAGGGAAAGTTGTTCGGTTCCTTGTGTTGCCTATTATTGCCTTGTGCCCAAGATTACTCTCCTTATTTTTTTCTGGCACACGTTACCAGTAATGGCCAAGTAAGCCAAAAACCTTACAATACTTTACAAGCATGCATGTATTCCATATAGGATTACCTTGGACCGTGAAAGATGATCTTCCCAAGAACTCAGACTCAAGACGTTAAAATTGTTTCCCTTTATTTTTTCTAGTCTCATTTCATTCCAAGACAGACAACCAACCCTTTGCTACGTCTCCACAGCTAGGTACTTGTACTTGTAAGAAAATCTCAAAGGAGGTCTGACACGTTCAAATTTTTGTAAACTATAAACCGTGACCGGTCGTGCCAGCAGCCGTCCGGGTTTAATTCGCTAAATTCTTCATACCTCCTCTTCAATCAGATAAAAAAAAGAGTTGAGATAAAAAATTATAACAGAGACCAGAAGAAGTCGTCTTCTGGAGTTAGCTTATAATTAAAAGGAACATTCCGTCTGTCCATGTCTGTCCACGTCCGTCCATCCAACAAATGAATTTATTAAAGTACCTGAGACTGAGAGGTACTTAAAAATTTAACAATCCCATTGTTTTGTTTTTCCATTGTAAATTTTTTATACATACTTGTATGTTCGTATCACCTTATTCATCTAAGTTGGTCGCGTGTAGAAGTTTAGCATTTTCCGTGGATCTGATCTACTACGACAACGACTGGACTGGTAAAAGGATCTGAAAACTTGTTTCTTCGTTCCACTTGAGAATCAAATCATAATCATGGTCGTGATCGAGTTTGTTAAAATACTGAAGGGTTGTGCCATTCTGGATGGAGTGAGTAATCAAATTATTTATTTATTACGATAGTAGAATAGTCAATTTGACCAGGATATAAAATGCATTTTTAAAACCCGAACACTGATACTGAAGAGTTGACTATAATAGGAGTAGAGGAGCAGTAAAATTTAAGAACTGTTTTAATTACTTGACCGGTTTGATTTGAGGCATAGGATTCAAGACTGAATTCCTCGATATTTCAACATTTTATTCATCCTAAATTATAGTTTAGAAATGTGGTTCATTGCATACAGGATGGTGCAAAAGTAACCGTCTTTTTTTTGCGAAAACCTGTAATTTTTGGCACACCCTGTATGTAGTTACGCATCCGATCTAAATAGACGTGAAGTTTTAAAATATCTACAGGTTGACTTATGGAATATGTCAGCAATTCGGAACAATTCACACGCACAATTGAATATTTTATATTGAATAATATCCAGTTTTTCAAGTTAATATATTCCTAGATTTTTGATTTTTCAATTTTTCATAGTTTCAGGAAGAATTGATCGAGAATGACCATCCACTAATTTCGTAATTAAAAAATTGTTACGTTGCACACAAATCTAAGATTGAAGATTGTTTTGATCAGTCAGAATACTCAACAATAAGCAGAAAATCTGGACGTTATAGCAAACTGTGATATTATATGTCAGACTAAGGAAGACAACTTAAAAATATTTATTTAATTATTGTTTAAACTTTTTAAATGTATAGGTCGTGGGAATTTGCTATCTCCTTTTGGTCACAATCCTTCGAATTTGTACAATTGCTATTGGCGGATTACCAAATTGGGTGAAGCAATTAAATGATGACTTCAAACAGAATATGACGAACACTTCTGGCACTGGATTTTTATTCGTTCTTCTATATTCTCTCTGTTTTGTCATTCCAAAAATGTGTGCTGGAATTTTTTTATGGAAATGTGTGGACCAAGTAAGTTCAAAAAAATAATTCCAAAAACATTAATAGTTTGACACAAGTGTCAATCTATTTCTACATATTTTTACCTTACGTTTCCTTATTTTATTTCAGAAAAACAAAAGAGTACTGCCAAAATGGACGGTGGGAACGACGATGTTGTGCATCATTGGATTTTTACTCTTGATTCCAATGAGCAGACACGATGTGTATGAATTTGGAATTTCTTTCATTTTTACAATAGTAACGACCTTAGTATCATTCCCGACCATCATCGTCGCGTCTGCATATTTTCTCACTTATGCATTCGAAGAAACTGAACTGATTAACTGTTGATTATTTATGAGGTGTCATCTGTCATGTAACAGTACAAATACCAACCAGTAATTATGTAGAAAAATGAGGCCAACGCGCAACGACTCATATTTTGTGATTGTACGAATTTCCAATCGAACTAGTACTTAACATATATCTTCATAATGTTGAATGCAATACACAATCTTGTAACTTAAGAGTAATGACAAAAATTATTTATTAGCTAAGGATTTTGTAATTTGAATTGAAATATTTTGAGACTATTAAATATACAAGCGTTTGATTCATACTGCTGCTAGTCCAATTTTTTTTAACTTGTCATACTCAGAACTTAAGAATTTCACTTATCATACACTTGCCAAATTCGTCTAATTTCGTCCGGACTGCTGAATATTGTTCTGAATGCATATATATTTCTATTTTGCCGTTTAACCAAAATTTAAGGATGTACGTCCGACAAGGTAAGGTCAAAATTGATCAACTGATTTTACTTGTTCGGGATGAAAAAGTTCTTTAATTCCTTTTTCTTCCGTTCCTTAATCCAAGACTAAAAATATTGCAGCTGAAGTGAATTTATAATTTCTTCTCTACCAAGTTTATATTTCATAGGAAAAGAAGTCTGCAAGAAATAACTATCGTGCTTATCCTATGAAGTTGATGAACTTCCGGATTAAATTATGGTAATTGAGCTCATACGTAATTTCAATTTTTGACACTATTTTTATTACAAAAGGTACACATATTGTTATACGGGAACAGTAATCGCACTATTTATTATTGTTACAAACAAATCGGTCCAATGTGGTGTGAATAGTATAAAAATTCCAACACAGAGTAATGGAATCAAAAGAAATGGAATTAAAATGGGTGTTCCAATCGAAGCACTCAACTCTTTGATAAAAACCATTCCAATTCCAACAACGCCGACGGCATTCCAGATATTCGAGACAAAGTTGAAATTTTGAAGGTAAACTCTCTTCTCCCCGTCTGTCCTGCTAATCATCATATTATGATAATTATTGTCAATCTCATTGTTTCTGACATTCTCGTAAACATTTCCAGTTGAAAGCTTGCTGAATGGTTCTCCACGATGAAGTTCATTTGCTGTTGAAATTATTCGTCAATAAAAATTGGAAATCATAACAAATGCCAGCAATTATTATAAGAATAGTGAACGCAGCACAATTTGCGAGTTTCAAGTTTATTCGTGCCAGTCTCTGATAGGTCAGTCAGAGGTCAGAGTATGACCAGCTAAGCAGAAAACTATTTTTAAAAAATACAAACAGTTAAAACACATATGATTACTAAAGTAGTATTTCCAGCTCTCCTGTCCTCGAATATGACGTCAATTTTTCGCCAATAATTTTTTTCACTCCAGCTTTAGGCGTAGTTTCCTAGTAATCTAAAGTTTCACTCCATACGGGTTATACATTTCTTTTCTAAAATTACGAAGAGATTGGTGTTCAGCTAACATCAGCATCAGCATGTAACACACTTTAAAAAAAATGTAAGTATTTTAATTGTAGGATGCATTTTCTTTGTGTCAGTCCGCACAAGTAATGCCATCAAATTAGAAGCCGATAAGGGTTTCAGGCCATTATCGTTTACTAACGTTAAAATACTCACAGATTTCCCACAGTGTGTTAAGGCTATGGTGACATTTACGCTGTCATTCTACAATACTCTGTATGGTAGTAGTAGTAGCCTCATCACATATTGCACTTAAGAAACCCGAAAGTGGCCGTTTTATACAATAGATCGAATCGAATACATGATTAATTGTACATACCCGTCGAACAGGAATCAAAATGTGTGATCAGGAGTAAAGTTGTAACTATTTTGAGGGATATTGGCACAGACATTTTATAATATCTAAAATTGTTTCCAGAAATTATATAGGGAGCACAACACGATTTAGATCCTTCTTTGGTTCATTCAGGATAAATGTTCATTCCGGGAACTTTTTTTTTCTCACTTTTCTCAAAATCGAACTACACAATTTAAAACTAATTATCAAAAAGGTTGAACTGATTCTATTAATAATCTATCAAATCAGTCAACTGAATTGAATTATTAGATTCACTGCGAAATACTAAAATCAAAATCGACTGTGGAAATCTGTAAGATTTGAACTCGAGCAGTGCGCAGTGTGTTTTATACAATTCTGTCCAAGTCGTAAACTTTAACTCACAATTTTGCACGACATTCATTACCAAAAGATGATCAGAAAGTGAGCCTAATCCGTTTGGGGTTGACTTGACAGGTGTCTCAGATTGGAATAATCGATCTTTAATTATCTGTAAAAGTCCGAATGCGGACGCACATAATTCACACATGACAGTTTTACAGATGCTATAAATACAAAACGATTATTGGAAATTTCTGAATAAGAATTATGACATGCAGAATTGATACGAGAGGGGTTTGTCAAACCTTGGCCAGAATTTCTTTCCTGTATCCGAAACATCAGAAAGTCTTTAGTCAACATCTTCAGGCAAAGTAAAGAAAATTCTAACAGGGTGAAATGCTGAAATGGCAGTGCACATTGACTACGCCACTATTTTTGTCGAGGAATGGAACGGGTCATGCATTCTGAGTATTGTTTGTTTTACTTTTTTCAATTAGATACCTGTCGTGTCGTACGCTTTGCACTTAAATCCATGTAAATTTGAGGACGCTGAGATAAGTGAACTTCAAATACCTAAGCTAAATAATACATGCAGACAGACAGGGAATTTTTAATTGTGTATTCAAATATTTGCAGCCTCAACATTAGTACAGGGGGGCGCGTTCGGAAAGTAATAAAAGCCGCGGTCTAACGCATAACGGAACCGTTTACACAAACATGGTGTTAAGATGACAAGATTTATATCATGAACAAATGACCTAGAGATTTCTTTTACAGAGAAGGGATCAAAGCCTAAGACTGTTCACTAATCTTACAAATTAAAAGTCATGAATAAATTATAAAGTCGTAATTTCGCAAAGTGGCCTCAATTGAGATGCCGCGGTCATAAATTAGAAAACCACTGGAGCATAGTTGAAAAATATTTTTGAACTAACTTATTTTATATGAACTCGTTTTATGGAACAGGATTCATTTTGTATGCGAAATCATAAGCACACACATGACAGACATGGATTCTTTCTTTTTAAGTTCTGTCTATTACAATTTAATTAGACAGTTCGTAGAATTTTTCAAAGAATGGGTAAAATCAAGTGAACCGATTTGGCAGTCTGTTTCTAGTAGAGACATATGTAATCCTTGATTATTCGCTCTCGAATAGATTTTAGCTTTGCGGTCAAATTTCAGCCTTTGTCTATGAACAATCCAAAAACAATTGACCTGAAAGTGCATACGGAAATACTCATGACTCTTACAACACCAAAGTACTCAAGAATAGAAATTTCAGTGCTATAAAAAATACAGAAACAGAAAGAATACAGAAAGTCCTGTTTGTAATGAATCATTAGATTTATCAATACTAATACTTTTATGATGCACTGTTCAAGAGCATTTAATTATCACGTAATGTAAGTAAACTTACTACCACAACAAGTAAAGTATAGTAAAAACATTGCTTAGACTATAATTTTATTGAGCTTGACAAGTGCCGACAACTCCAGTTTTACTTGAGCAAATCAAACCCTCTTGACAAGGTCGCACTGAGCTGCATTTTGACCCCTCAGCTCCAACACAGGTACCAGTAGTGACATTCAGAACGTATCCCGTTGCGCATTGACATGTATTTTCATCTCCACAAGCCAATCGAAGGAAAGCGTAGTCACAGTCAGTTTGACCTGAACAAGAGAAAAAAATTAAAGTCGCCAAAAAAGAAAGACGCCTAATAATAGCAGGGTCATAGGGGGGGGGGGGGGTTAATCGTCCTTTAAACAAACTGACTTACGGGAGCAAGTATCACCCAAACGCCCATTTTCTTTGATGCACCTCTTTTGTTCATCAGCAATGTATCCATCGTTACAATGACACCGACTCCGATCATCTCCTTCTAATTTGCTACAAAATGAATTGTCTGCACATTTGATCCATCCAAATATGTCAAAGTAAGTGTGACAGATTTGCTCAGCTAAGGATTCACATCTTTGTTGCTCATCATCAAAGATAAATGGTACACCTTCTTGGACTTCACATTTACAAGTGCCACCGATGAGGAGGGGAGCATTGCAAATGACACTTCGACCACCATTGCATTGATTTTTCAGTGCAGGAATGTGACTACATGATTCACCATAAGTATTGTAACATTTAGATCCATCAGCTCCTGGTGTTGTTCCGGGTAGGCAAGGTGGGTCACTTTGTGACCTACCTGGTGTACCCAGACATACGATGGCCAGTAGAATAGCGAACTTTATCATTTTTGTATAATCTGTAGGTACAGAAGGTGATTAAATATATTAATCATGCTCCATTTGTCAAAAGACGTACGAATTTACGGCTATTCTTTTCAAATCTCTGTAACCTTACCTTTGGCAAATGGTAAATAATACTGAGTTAGAAAAATGGAGATTATGCTGCAGTGCTATGCTGACTGATGCTGACCATTGACAAAAGTGGTCTATTTATATAGAAGGTATTGAGAAATATCTTAATTATAATTGCCAATTAATTTAATCCTGCCGTTATCGGGCACTTCAATACACATACGCCAAACAGTCGAATTGGTACCTGCGAAAAATAAAATTTACCATTTCATAATACGACCAATTATGATTATCAAAATCAATTGTTATTAAACTATTAAAGTGTTTTTGAATCATTCTCAAGTATTTACGTATGCGTATACATACAGATTCAGTTCAAGCATTTTGCGCACAACTTGAATTTTGAGAGTTGACCTTATGTGACTGTGACTGCAAGGATCCTTTGCAATTGATTGATTGTAGCATTTTACGAGCGTCACCGGATTAATTTAGAAGTAGACACACCTTGATGCAATTAAAGTTTTGTGTAAATGTCAAACACCAATTTCATTCAACACCCCCGCTACATCTACTCAGGATGTTTCAATGTAACATTGCAACAAGATTTTATACAGGAGAGTGTCGGACTGATTCTTGAATAATTTTAGCCATTGTGGTGATAACCTTCAACCCTTCTGTTACGATAGTGAAAATATGACCAATTACAATGGGTGCATTTAAATTATTTTTATATTTACATTAATGGCAGACTCCTCGTTCCGGCCAAACACAAAGCCAACAAAGAAGAAGACAGAACTTTATAGGGTAGCGTATTTCCAGCGAAAACTTAATTGATACATGAATGACTAATTTAATATTAGGAAATTTTACCGTTTTGCATAACTAATTTACCTCAGACTCAGACCATCACAAAAATAATTCATTCGGCCAAACAAAAATGTAAACAAACAAGGGAATTTTATTTGCATTCAACAGTAGTATAGGTGAACAAGTCAAATTATACTCAAAAAATTGTTGTTTCATAAATCATTCGTTTCGTGATTGTGAGTGACTAGCATCAAAGTTTCATGAGGAGGCGAACACTAATTGGAGTTCTTAGCAAGGCTAATTTTGTCATAATTAGTGGACTGGTCTAAATACGTGTAACAATACTTTCAAGTTGTCAATTAATTCGTAATATCATTCCAGACAGTCAAACTCAACTGTCATTTACACCCTAACTTCCCTAAATTGTACAAAGGTTTGAGACAAGGTATTCAACAATACGGTATGGCGAGTAAGAAAACACATAATTTAATATTAAAGGTTTCACGGGTCACGGTCACCTTTTTTTTGTAGCTTTTTTTTCAGTATTCAATTGATTGAAAATTCTGGCCAATCATCACTAATGTGGTATCGATGAGTTGAACCTTCAAATAGTCTATCAAGCCAATTTGAAAGGTTGTCTAACAAATGAGATGTGAACAGGACACTGGGGCGATGTTCCAAGGCAGGAGGCTGTAAAATACATTAACGAAGATTTAAGAATTGATGGGCAAGTTAAATAGATTTCAACAGTTTCTGCGTTCATGTAGAATTTCTAGTGAATGGTTAAACTTACTTCCGGCCTCCTGCTTTCAACATCTGAGTTGTCTTCCCCTGAGCTCTTGTCCGAGTCAAATCCAAGGAAACCCCCATTTCGGTAGCATGCACTCCGACGCTGAAACAGAAAATAATTACGAACTTGTAATTGTAATAATATAGGCTAATTTGTTAATAAAGTACGACAATATACATACTGCGTATAATATAATGAATTGTACCTTGGCAGTGCCTCCGGGTAAAGTGACATGAAACACACAGAAATAACGCCTAAATCCATTTAATGACAAAACAGTTCCAACACAATTTCTAGGATTGATATTTAAATTCCTTGGCTCAGCCAAGCTGAGTTGTAATAGCTGCTTGTACCAGCGAAGCCCACCACCTTTGTCCACGTGCATAAAAGCAAATTGAAGTGACTTATTCCTAGAAGAAAAAAAAGAAGAGTTTATAATTAAATATTATCAAACAATAAATTCAAATGACATGTTGCGGTCATTACTTTCTGTAGGGATAAACACATCGCTGAAATTTTGGTAGAAGTGAATTTTTGGTTTCAGCATCCAAGAGTAGAACGATTGTGCGGCAGCCAGGTTTAATTAATCTAACGAGTCCATTGTAAGTTTCTCCTCTCATTTCGTGTACTCTTAGATCCGGATAAGCACTTGAAGATGCGGTTGAGTGAGAATGGGATCGGGAAGTAGATGTGGGATTATTCGGTCGAGGCGTATTCTGTGTTTGTGTATTTGTTTGAGATCTGTCACGAGTATTGGGAGCGCTTGCCTTTGCAGCTATGGATTCCTCCTCAAGTCGGCTGTTGAGAACAGAAAAATACTAAATTTTATAGCTTGTCCAGTTTTATCCTACGGTAAGACAGATGCCGACGAGGCAGGCAAAAAATGGGCGTCTCACAAGAAATATCGTTATAATGAAGAACGTGATCACAATACTCTGTTCTTCGAATGTGTTGGAAATACTTACACCAAATAAGCCATGATGAAACCTCCGGCTACAATGAATAGAATAGTTGCGACTAAGGAAGTTGTTTGAATGACGAGTTCTCTTGTCAAATGGCCCCGAACAAAATCCATTGTAAGTGAAATTTTCTTGAATACTTTGGACATGAGACTTTTAGCATGTTCGTCCGTTAGTTCCTAAAAATAGATGGATTGTTTCATTTACTTTAAAACGGTAATCAAAAATAAATATTCCGATAATAAATGAGAAATACAAACCTTAATTTCAATTTGGTATGCTAACGCTTGTTTCTCGTTCAGCAATTTATGCAGAGTTGACTCTAAATGAACGCATGAGGCGTTGGTTCCATCCCAATCGATCCATTCATAAGAAATTCTCTTGCGATCCTGACGCCAAACGATTACCAAATTTTGAGATGAAGCTCTGAGACCACCTGCAATTAAATCACATTAGTATTCATGGAGGAAGAACTGAAAGTGAAACTACAAAATCACAATGTGAAAACAAAATCTCCAGTAGGTTATCAATTTGAAAACTGGTTAGTTAGTATTCAGACTGTATATACTATAGAAATTAAATTGAAATTAAAACAATATTATCGATTTCACGTTATAAAATTCAGATGTCTAATATATTCTCGTTAGAAAAAATGACTACTATGAAGAAAGGAAAGTATGTACCATTGACTAGAGAATTGAAGAATTCCTCCTGTTTGTCCTTGAACACATAACCAAATCGAACACGGGCCTGTGAATGTTTCATTGAGAAATTTCTTAATTTGTCCCTTTGCTCAATTTCACTCAATTTATCCTGTGTAAGGAGCAGAACGCATAGTCTTCGGCGATACACGGAACTTTCGGTCGGGCAAATAGTGTCCATAATTGGCTAAGTAAAAAATACAACATTTCTTTAATTCAAATTATAAGATAAGACTACACGATTTCCTGTTAATGAAGAGAAGAGACAAATTCGGAACAAAATGTAAAAAAAATGGCGGTTGAGGAATCGGAATTGAATTTACCTGTGAAGATAGTCTTGGCAAAATTAGAAACTTGTTATTCTCAACAAGGTCCTTCATCAAATTAGCTGGGATGTCGGACATTGAGAGGGAAGCAACTGGTTTGCTCACTTCCTTGAATACCATAATGGTGTCTAGAGTTTTCTGAGCACCGTATCGAGCACGAAGAGAATAGTCTGAAGGGTAGACGTACCTTTAAAAAAATAAAGTCAAACTTTTAGAAATTTAATACTTTTCGTTTCCCTAAAAAGAATTTCACTCACCCAAAGGCGGCTCTTTCAGAGAATTGGAAAGCTAGTAACAAGTATCGTAGTCTGGTCGCTTGGACACTGGTCCCGGTCCCAAAAATTAATACTCTAACTCGATTATCATTCCAAGAGTTCAAGAAACTGTCTACATTTGAAGAATCAATCGGCTGTATTATATCAGTAGGGAGTTTGGAACGAACAAAGGCTGTAAATAAAAAATTAAAACATGATCAATAATCACGCTTGTTCTAGTGGAATCTCAACAAAACCCTTACAGCTATACATAATTATGAAGACTTAGAAATATTTGCCGACGAATCTTTTGAATCTGAGGTTTACATCGCATTGGATGTTTTACATTGAGTACTTCAACATGAATTATAAAACAGTATAAAATATTACTCTTACCAACTACTTTGCTCGCCGTTATCACGCTCTCCCGATAGTGGTGTGGCTGAGTTTCAATAAGCAGTAGAATAGCTGGCACAGCAGAAATACCCATTCTTCTAGAAATTTGTCTCTCTCGCTCCGCATGAATAGTTAATACATCCATCTGAAGAATTTAGTATCACAGCGATTAATAACAAAATCAATATTTATCTATATTTAATAGCTTAACAAAATGAATTATGAAACCAAATTAGTGCAAAATCCGTACCCCAATTGATTGTAAATCATCAGTAATTGTTCTCCAAGCAGGGGCAGCCCTGGCACAACCGGTACACCAATCTCCATAAAACAGAATGAGCTGTGGAATTGTATTTGATTTGGGGAGAACAGACTGATCAAAAGTCCTGAAAGTTAAAGTAAACAATATAAATGTAACATTAAAAATTCAGGATAATCAATTTTAGTACAATTTATTTGTAAATATAAAATTATAATATTATTATTTAAGTACTTGGATGTAACACTCTGCTTGTGTAAAGACGCAATCCCATCCGCAAATGGGAAATTGAAGGAACCACCCGTAGTGAAAGTAAGGATTTCATCGACTGGATCAAATTGATGGAAGTATTCATGTCGAGGAGTAGAATTTGGTGAATCTTCAGTGATTCCGTGTTGGTCAAAACGTCGACGTCTTTCAGGGTCTGACAAGAGCTGTGATCAAAATAAAAATAATACAATCAAACATAAAATTCATGAATTTTCAAATTTTCACCAAAATTATAATAATTTTGCAGTACGCACCTCGTAAGCCCTATTTATCTGAACGAAGCGATTTTGAGCTGATGGGTCTTTATTTTTGTCTGGGTGCCATTCCTTGGCTAATTGTTTGTAGGCACGACGAATTTCTGTTGAACTGGCCCTTCTCCCCACCCCAAGAGCCAAGTATGGGTCTTTGAGACGAGCCCCGTCATTTTGCTCATTGTCGCCGCCACCCCCACCCCCGTAAGAACTCGTCACAAGAATCACTGATGAAAATAAAAAATAGAAAAAGACGAGGGTCAGAGTCCAAGAGAAATTGTCTATGCGGAGGAGGAGCGCGGAGGAACCTCCGCATCCGTGTCGCATTGTCACCCGTCTTCTCCAATGTTAAAATTCACAAATACGACACAGACCGCGCGACGCGCCTCACGCCGCGCGCACTGTCTTAGGTCAAAGTTCAAATTATGACACGTTTCTTCATTGTAATTGTGACACTAAAAAAAACTGGACAATTGAAATTTTTAAAAGGTTTTTTAAAAATTCTCTTTTTCATTTTGTCCGTGCCTCCGAACCCTGGGAGAGGAATCGATATGGATTTAAGTTTGCCCGGCGCACACGGAAGGACGGCAGAAAAAAAAATTCAAACTTTCTCCGCGAACTTTCACTCAAATTACTTTACGTATAAAAAAAAATACCCGGACCGGGTAAGAAAAATTGGGTCACTAAAAAAATTGAAATTAAAATTAAAAAATACGTTAAAATTTCTGAGCATATGAGTTAGTTGTATAAAAAATAGTATATTTTTGTGTTTTTTTAACATTTTCTTTTGTACCACCTTGTAATACCTAATGCCTACAGTGCAGTCGTCTCTCTATATACCGAACTCGAAAAACGCACCAAAATGTGTCCAATAAAGAGAAAGTTTAATATACAGAAAGTGGAATAGCAAAGAAGTGTATGCAAACAGAGTTCTTGCGTTCCTGATATTCTGGTCGGTATAGAGAACTGTACGATATAGGGGAGGTTGATATATAGATTCCACTGCACTGTAGGATGATATTCACATATATCTATTGAATCAGTTAAGGTCAGGATGGACAAATTGCATTTATTTAATTTCGACTAAATTTGAAAGCCCATAATGAAAAATTAGGTATGGTGCGTTCTCAAGTTGTCTATTTTTGCCGACAGGTTTGCTAGTGCATAATAAGATGTTAGTGATGGAGATACTGTCGAATATTTACAGAATGATGTAAGAGTGACAAAATAAGGATACGAACTTCACAGGAATGTTAAGAAAAGACCGGCAGGTTCTTACGGGTTTGGGTTGGTCAGAGAGATTTGCCTGAATTTTGGATATACATGTATGTTATACGCCGTGACCTCCATTACAACTTTTGTGAAGTGGCCATCTCCAATATCAATGAGAATATCTAATTTCGGTGTTCAAGACTATTCAAGAATTTCAGACGTTAGTCCTCTACTATAAAATTATAGGATGGCTATAATTATAAATAGTTATCGTGCCTGCCTACAGACAGCCGGGAATGAGCGTTATATTGTATCAGCATCCATCCACACATAGTAATAAACTCGTAATTGCGGACGCGCGAAATAAAAACTGGAGACCAGGAAAATGTTGAAACCGACTATTTAAAATCTAATCGTTTTTTTATTCGAACCGCTTCTATTATTAGATTTAATTAGCCGGTTTCAACATTTCCATGGAATAAAAACCCCTGCTGTTAATGTGTTGATGTAAGATCTACCGTTTTTATTTCGGACGTGTATAATTATGCACTATTATGTGTGGACGATTATGAAATGCGGCTCTCAAGCCTGTCGGCTGTCCGTCCCATGGCACCATATATGTCTATAATGATAGTATCTCTAATTTCACAGCAGAAAACTAATTTCCGAAATTTTCGGATCTACAGCGAAATTGAATGTTTTCGCTCATGAACATGAAAACTGAATATTCATAATTAACTTATTGTTTCAATATAATTTCACAATTGGAAAGGAACGTCTCAAATACTTATTGGATCAATACAAAAATCGGAGGACTTTTCAAATGCCAATTACATAGTGACATTAATTTCCATATAGAGTGGACTCTCTATATATCAATATTCCCTATATCGGACACCCCCATATATCCATGGTATATCCATATAGCCAGGTCCGGACGAATTCTTAACGCATATAGAAAGATACATATAAAGTTTTTCTATATTGAACTTTCTCTGTATCGTACAGATTTTTGTGCATTTGGTGAGTTCGATATATAGAGACTCCACTGTATTGAAAGGTCCAAATCTACTTTAGCCGAAGCCGTCTCTCCCTTCTCTATCTTGAAAATGGAATTCGAACAACCGCTGCTGCGGCTACATAGGTAGTCGGTTGGATTACTGTTAACGAGACGTGCAAAAATTCTTAACGGCAAGAGCCCATGATTTTATGACAGGAATGACGTCCATGGTCGCCGGGTCACAAAAGGTCACCTGTGGTCAGGTGCCGCTTTTTCGTTTTTTTGGTTACCTTTTGTGACCCGATGACCACGACAGACACGTTTGACTTGACACCACGGGTACAGAGGAATCTGTATAATATAAACCTCGCCTATACCGTACACTCTATACCGACCAGAATGTCAGGAACGCAAGAACTCCCTTTGCATACACTTCTCCGTGACTCCACTTTCTGTATATTAAACTTTCTTTTTATTAGACACATATTTGTTATCATATCCTTTTCAAGGTTCCGGATATTAGGACCAGAGTCAATGTGCCAGGCGAGCGTGTAGTTTAATTCTTGCAGTGTGTCCTCTAACTGGCAACACCAACTCATGCCTCGGTTTCCACAATTTTCAGAAATGAAATGAAATGAATTTTCAAAGATAAAATCAGATCTTCGAATGGCCGACCTTATCTCTGCTAGAGATTCTACAACAATGCCTCATTACGGTGGACTAAAGAATCCTGAAGTTGAAGCGTAACCCTACTTGCTGAATAAATTCCCTCCGCATATTGTACAAAAAAAAATATACAGGCCAATACACAGTCATTCCAAATTCCATTCGTGCCGTCAATTTACGACCTCAGTAGTTTTTTTTTTAAATCTGTTTATGTGAATAGCTCTACTGACTACTGCATTACAATTAACATGCTGACCGTTTGATCAATAATGAATTGAAGGACTTCCAACCAACTTGTTTTGGTTATTTTGAAAGGGCCAACATGAACTTGTAATGGTCGAACAGACGCAACAACCCTTCGCATGTATTTGGTCATGAATTGTTTCTTGACATTATCCAAGTTCTCATTGAACGTTTCTACCATGACTGACGTCATTGAAAAACAGTAGTAAATGCACGTAAAAATAGTGCAGACCATGTTGAAGATAAGGAATTGAATGATGATTGGCAATTCCAATTTTATGATACCCACGCTCAAGACCACAGCCCCAACTATATCCAGCATCAAATTTATTGGGACAACTGTGCGGAGTGCCAAAGAGCTGAATTGGTCGTAAAGCATTTGTATTCCTTTGTGAATTTTTACGATGGCTCCTCCTTCTCGGATTGCATCGGTAGTGCATACATTCTTATCACTGTATTCAAAAATATTGGTTATATTCTTAGATTAGGTACCCGACGTTGAGAGAAATTCCCTCGTCAAGATCAATATCAAGAGATACAGTGGAATCTCTATATATCAACCCCACCTATATCGTACACCTCTCTATACCGACCACAATGTCA
>JAQGCB010001147.1:0-15923 GCA_034698835.1 Protaphorura tricampata | reverse complement strand
CAATATTTTCAAGTTCAAGCTCAATTTAAAATTGGCATTAATAGTATGGAAGTGAAATGGGTACACCACGACAGCTATTTGTCCAGATGTCAAAATTTTTCTTCTAATTATCTTGCATGCTTGCTCCAAAATGAACTCATACTCACGTTGGTATGCTCGTTGATGGACTTACATTCCAGACACACGAGACCACGCAGGGTACATTACCTAATGGTAATCCAAGAAAATCAATGTCCTGAGCGCAGTAATCATGCATCCATTAGCAAAGGTTGATTGGCATGATAAGAACAATCAAGTCATAATTTCACGCCTTAATTGCACACAATTTATACTTGAGTTAAAAACTTGTCTTACCTTTTTCGGAACTCAATAAAAGTAGATTTTCATTTTCTCCGTCTGAACTTGATGGGGCCGTTTGTTCCTCTTCTTCAGGAATAGAGGACTCGATTTCGGCATCATTTTCATCGTCATTACTCGAATCACATTGAATTTTGTTGGAACCATAATTGCAGAGTTCTTCATAAAATGGTTCATCTTCTTCTTCCTGCGCAGCCACTACTACATTATTTTCCTCATCAGATTGAGTGGAATCCAATTGAATCTCTGAAAACTCTACAAGCTGTAAATGCCCGGGTATAAATGGATGCCGAAGACTTCGGTGACAATCTTTCTTCAAACTTTTCTTTTTAGACGCAGAACTTAATTTTTCTTTACCATTTTTCTCATTTTTTAAAACTGTTGACACCATTTCATAATCATCAGATGAACCACCACAAATCCCACTACTATTAGAACTTTCTGTGGTTGTTTCAAAATTGGAACCATTACAACTGCCTTCCTCAGACAATTCCGATGGCGAAGTCCCAGTTGTAAAATCTTCCAATGGAGTATCAAAATCTGAAAACGAAGAAACTGTCGAACCGGAAATGGATGAGGCTGAAGAACTATTGGTAGAATTTCTTCTTTTAATCGCATCTTGACGATGAAGTCGATTCGGGCCATTGTCTGGTGGTGCAAATTCAAACATGGCGATTCTTTTGGCCACAACTGTAGCAGCATTTTCTCCAACGATTGTAGTAACCGATGCCATTTTTATCGTAATTCCAATTCACCTCCGAAACCTTTACTAAAAAGTACTGAAGTTAATTCAACGCTCGAAGAATTTCGTTGAAGCAATACACAACTACAACACGGCACACACGACTGGATTATTTTCTCAAGTATTCAGTAAACAAATTCTTGATTTGTAGAAACACTTGTAGAAAAGTAACTAACAGAATAACTGCATTAAAGTCCGAGATTACGTTGACACTGACACTGATTGACATAACAAATCCGTTTGCCAGTTGATGTTCGTAACGTGTTTGTGTCTTTGAAATTTACTATAAAAAATTGAATAAAATTTTCTTGAATGAGGTGAGATAAACCTACTTTATATAATTAAGAACTAGTTTAGCATTTAAGCCTTAGCTTCTGCATGTAACACACACTCACATACTAATGTTGCTCATTTCTACTTCTACATTTCATTCAATATGATCAGATTCGCTTGCAGTTGCAGTCAGACCGGCCCAAGTTTTATTCCAATTACCTCAAATTATAATTTCCTGCTGTGCAGGTTATCATTGTCTAACTGTCATTTGAAAAAAATTCAAAAACCAATTTTCCAATGATTGTTGTTGTTGTATTGTGGTCACTTCACTTTAGTCATCAAGAATGAAATGATATTAAATTATTCAATCATCTTGGGAAGAAAACCATATCTCAGTCAACACAAGCTCGTAATTTTGCGTTACGGTAAAATAGTAATCTTCAACTGCTGCTTCAAAGGAACCGGACTAGTTGAGTTGTTGATTGATTCCTCCTGTGTGCACATAAAAGCAATAAGTTACATTTCAGAAAAATGTGATCAAATCAAAGAGTGGTTATTCAACTCCTAATAATTACGTACGTCGGATTCTTAGATCATGTTGTTGTAAGGAATTGTGTATACATGAACCTGTGTCACAGGACAGGACAGAATAAAAAATGACAATCAAGCAAGGAAAATTATGTTTGATTTTCTATACTGAAATCGATTGCGTCTTGAACAAAAGGGGGATATTCCTAAGTAGTTCGAGTTTCACAAATTAAACACCACTACTATTAAAGTTCAGACCAATATGAAGGGTGCACCGGCAAATAAAATTGTAATTTTCAATTTCGGACTACTACACTACACTAGAAGTTAAATACGCATTCCATTTGCATTGGTATGTCAGAAGAATATGATCCTAACCTCTCAGCTAGGAATTTTTTAATATTTCTAGAATCACCTCCCTGTAAATCGGTTATAAGCGGAAATTGCACATACGGTATGACGGTTGGTGTGACTAATTGGATTCAGTTTATATCAAAAGTGGTTTCCTCGTTAGAATTTTTAGTTCAGTGATTTATTTTTGAATTTTTCGTCTGAACATTGATTTCCCTTCGTACTCCATTCGTAGTCGCAGAAATACCTGGTTCATTATGAAGCCACTATTTGGAGCTTAAAATATTGACAACGACATTGCGGTTTATGAAAGTATTAAGTTGAGATTTCGTTGTAATTTTTAGTTGAGCTTTACTCTCTTGAACTTACACATTTTTCTAACCGTTCATTCAGATGAAAATTATGCTAATTTGAACGAACACGTCTTACCAGGTTGGCATTATTTCAGAATTCTAAACACTCTTGAAGGCATACGGTACTCTTGACCGGAACAACACCACCGTAAAATACTTCTTTAGAAAATATTTGCGGCTTTATAAAACTGACACAACCCACACATTTCTAGTACACGACCAAAACCAAACTAAACAATTTTGCTTGCAAAAATTTTCCTTCATTACCTTTCTTGAGCCATTCTTTAGTCATATCTTGAACACTTACATTTTACATTCTCATGTCCACATTATTGCACGTTTTCACGATTAACAGATTGTAGGCAGCTGTTTCGTTCCATTCCATTCCATGCCGTGGCCGGCTCAAAAAATTTGTGGTACCCACGGCGGTGCCGGTGCTGTGCGGTATATCGTTTATGTATCAGCTACAACTGTGTACGTACGATCTTAAACCAGGGAAGTAAAAACTGAACAACAAAACAAAAACCGGTCTCCGTTGATCAAATTGCAATTCCATTGCAATAGTTCAATTTATAATATAAAGTGGACTCCATCATCAAAATCAGACTGCACACGACCGCAGGTAGACTTACAGGTTTGAAATGAACTGAATAGGATAAATGATCATTTGTGTGAGTAGATGATTAATGGCCCAGGAGTTATTCAGCAAGAATTTTTGCGAGTTGGATTTACATGCCATGATCCTTTAAGAAAGTTCCAATCTCATTGTTATTGTTATTTTAAGATGTTATTTGTCCCACGCTGTTTATCTTTCAATTTCCGCTATTTAATTCAATTACAGATTAGCCCATCAATTTCATGCACGCTTAACAATGTATTTAGTAAAAATGGGTACGTCCAATGCAATAATGGGTTGTACTGTACATTGCAGCGTCTCTCGCAACGAGATCCACTTTTTGTCGCGTAAAGCCAACACGAGAATTTGTCATTACAGATTAAATGATCAAAGATGGATTTAGTTTATGTGGTGGTGTGTTGTATTTGAACTTTAATTTAGTGGGAAATGATAACTTATTAAAATTTCTGGATCAGAATGTCTTCGAACTATAATTGCATTCAAAATCAAAGCAATTAATACGGGAAATTAATAATTTTCGTAATAATTCAAGTGGTTTCAGTCATTGCATCTATAGACTTTCTAAATTAGCAAAAACGCTCCTAATTGGTCACGAGAAGTGTCTGATGAAAAAATACAATAGTAAGACATTTGGCACACACGTCTGATCTCATCAACGACGAAGTACCCGGAGTGGCTATGTCAGAAACTCTTGGGTCAACCTGTTGCACATAATATTCCAGGTCTGCCCCTAAAAATGCAACAGATGCCTACCACAATATTACGTTTAATTATTTCAGACTTAGAAGAATGAGTCATACTAATCACGCAAATGATCTAAACGTGGAAAACGCACATACTATTACTTACTACTATCATATTTAAGTATAAATTTTAAGTCAACACATGAGGAAAGCAGCTGTAGCTGTGAAAAAGTTGACGAGTACAGATCACGCATGCACATTTCAAATTATAAGTTCTTTGCATGAGGTCAAAAATATTGAGAGGATGAATCATGTCAATGTCAATTAAACCAGCCACTGCCTCCAGATGGTTCATAACTCATCGTCAGTCCAAAATATAGAATTAGCTACAGGATTGCTGTCGTTGGAGGTTATTGCATTCTCCAATGCAATGGTTATGCAAACTCCTCTTGTACTGCCTCTGAAAATCTGACAACCGAAAATGCTTCACGAAACTGAATGCATCCCGTCAGTCTACAATGCCGAAGAAGTGGAGATGAGGTTTATAATTATAATATGATGATAAAGGTTGCAAATAAGCCCGAATATGCGTAAGGAGTCGATCCCTCTGATCCAAGGGATTGAAACCTTACATAGGAACTATGGCAAGTTTTTCTTTTATTTCGTAAATCTGGGGACTCGGAAATCCAAGTCCCCTGTCCAAAAAAAAGATTCGGAATTGGAGCAGAAGCAAGGAAGAAGTAGTGCAAAGAATGCTGCTCCAACTCCACCCAGCCGTATTACTAAACCCAATTTCATCACACGTATCCGATTCTTCTTTTTCATTTCACTCAAACGGCAATGATTCAAAAGTTTTGGTTTCGAGGGTTAGACGTAAGTTCAGGGTCAACAATTTAATGTCAATGAAATTCATCTCTCCTTAGAATTCGGATTTGTTGAATCGAAGAGTGAGTCAGTCACCCACTCTCGTTGAAACCGTCACTCGAGTAAAAAAGTCAACGTTAGAAAAATTCTAATCGATGGATTTATTAACGACATACGGAAAAAACAAAATACTTATAACAATAATATTAAGAGTATAACGAGGTGGACGTCGTACATCGTTCGTTTCACGCTGAGGATTTCTTCTGGAGACTAGAAATACTTTTAACGCATAATGAAAAGAAAATCTCCTTTCAAAAATAGCCCATGTATGAAAATTCTTTCTGTCGGGAAATTCGATTATACGCTCAACTAATTTTTATTTAAAAAAAAACATAAGTTTTAAAGTACAATGAAATGTAAGGTAACATATACAAATAAAAACAACTACAGAAGTTTTATGAGCCAAATGAATTTATCAACATACTAGACTCGGGATAAAACTATATTTAACTTATAACCCGAACTGCAGGGAAACTAAAAAACCAGAACTAAACTACTAAAAGTATAGTAATCCAGAAATTTTTAATTTTTTTCAAAGACCTACAGTCTTTAATATTCAAAATTTCCAATTGCGCATTATCTACCTCATCTCTTCTAGTCAATATAATGCACTTTCTCATCTGTAGCTTGTCAAATGCATTTGTGTACTTTCATCTTGATCAAAGTCCTCAACTTATGGTCCTGTCAATCAAATGACAAAGGCAATGTGAGTTCAAATCACAGCTGTTATTTACAGTTTACGTCGGCACCCGGATCAAGTTTAACATTACTCGGGTTAAAATTATCACCCTACTTGACACTCCGATCCAGAAAATACATTGACGTCAGTAGTCAGACCAGACATCGTGTCGGGCATGCTAGGGTTACTGCATATTCCCGGAATTGAAAGATATTTGGGTTGAGACCAAATAGCGCGGGTCACCTTGTCAGAATAAATATTTTTCTAGACGTGAAGATTAATGTGTTTTATTCCCGGGAATAAATAATGACGCCAACACTTTGGGATATTCAAAACATTACCAAAACCGTAAGAAAATAAGACCATATAAAACCTCATTACACCTATGAAGCTCCCCTTATCGGAAAAATGCGTTAGCACTTAGCACCACTACAAAATCATACTTCCATCCAATAATGCAAACATTCATTCCAGTACGAACTAAACAATACATCTTCCAAAATATTCCATGAGCCAAAACCCATGACTCATTTTATTTGCAAATACGCAAGCTCATATTTACTTTTCTCGGGATGACTCATCGCGGAAGCCAAGTCACGCGAATTTGCTGTCTCCCCAAAATATTTGAGAACCATTGCACTATATAGACAGACTAGACTACCGAGAAACGTCTGGATTTCTCCAGGATCAATAAGTGCACAATGTAAATATGGTATACGAGAAAATCCTTAAAGTTCGAGAAGTTTCTTCCATCAAACTCAGAATAGCACAATTTTAGAACATCGACCGTAACGCATCAATTATTCTAGACTGAATGCATTTTTGAAGGATTTTAGTTTTACGACGGAATGAAACGGCAAATGGCAAATGCCAATAAAAAATCGGTTCTCCTAAATCCTGCCTGCCTGTTGCGATGCAATCAGAAATATCATGCACTGTTCACGTGCCAAAAGTCGGTGAGTGAGTTGTGGGGAATGAGCACCCGACCCGGGTATTAATTTTGCAAATTCTTTTCCGGGTAAAGATAGAACCGAGTTTCTAGAAAATACTACATACAGTGGCAACGCCGTTCCGCTTTCCTGCGTTCGTCAACAGAACGGATAAACTGCATAAGAATGATTGGTAATGTCGCACTTGCTAGAGGAATTCCTGTAGAAGCCGAGTTTTAAGTAATTTGCATGTATCATGGTGTTGAATTGGTTGACACTTACATAAAATGCAATCTGAAATCTGAACCCGCTGCCGACACTTCAACGAGACCGAAACCCTAACCCATGCGGACAACTGCTCCTCTCCGCTTGTTGAGTTTCTACGAAATGCCCGACACCATAAGATCAGAAGACTAATTACGGATTTCCTAATGAACAAAGGACTTACAATTTCTGAATAAAACCACTGCACCGCTCAGATTGAATTGAATAGCTGGATTGACATTATAGCATTTGACAGTGTCTCTGAAAACGGATATGCTAATCTAATTGTATACTGGGTCGAATCGAAAGGATACCAATATTACGGTGGGCATGATATTCATTATTAAATAATGAACAGGACGGTTGCATTGGATTCTTCTGTTTCTCTGATTCTATTTTTGCAGAATATACTAATCATTGCTACATGTAACGCTAGACCAGATATTAGACGAATCTTCAAATGAATGAAAGCTATAATCAGAACTTCAGTGAACCCAAACGATTCAATGTATTTTGTCACGAGATTTCATCACACTCACAACTCCATGAAATGTACGAAAAGTCCATCGTTGCCAACTAGTACCGAATACTCCGAAATACCCGGAGATAAACCTCCGTTCCGAATTCGCAAAAATCTATACCGTCCGGGTGTGCTAACCGACTTTAGTTCCTTCTTTCCGATTCTGCCGCACTCTGACTCACTACTCAAGTTCGCAGTTTCATCTCCGATTTCACTTTCTATCCGCCATTTGACTTTCTAACAGTAAATCCTTCAACCAGGAAAACTTTGACCTGTGACCTCTCTTCATCACGTTCAGTGACATTATTCACCAGTGAGCAGAAGTCATATTCTGTGTTGCTGAGTCTAATTGACCCAAGCCATGAACTACAAACTAAAGTTTACATCCTTCCCACCGGCCACATTCAAAAGGATTACCACTAGTGTACCTAAGACTCCAGGGTTTGAAGGTCAAGGTAAGGATTAAGCAGACATTTTCTAAAAATTCCTTTTGTCCTCTGACTTTTATTTGAACTCAATTTGATTTAAGACGAATGAATTTTCTTGTCATGTTTGTGTGGTAGTGATACAAAATTTACAGGTTTAGAATACTTTGCCAAAAATGTAGACTAGGTAGGCAGGCATTCACACACCAAGAGTCCTTACTCCTTATCCTATGTAATGATCTGAAATGGTTATTTCGCTTTGGAGTTTGGAACTTGAACCAAACGATTAGTTTTGGTCTTATTTCGTCATCAAGGACACACAGACATTACGTGCAGAACGCAGTACGACAAGTACAGTACAAAATAGACAGAAAATGGTGCTTTTGTTAGACAGAAACAGAGCGCTAAGGCTAAGAGGAAAAGGTTTGACAAAAATAAAACAATGTGGCAGTATCTTTCGGCTTGCGATTTTTTATTTGGCGGGGCAATGAAGCGGCGCCCGTCTGGGAAACCGTCCAAGAAAAACATCATTCAAAGTATTGTCTGCGGATACAAAACCTGACATCATAGTCATATTTAATACTCACATCATTATTACGAATGAAATGAAAATGCACATGTCTTAGGTGATGTCTGATATTATTTGGTTAGACAAAACTGAAAATGACTCGTGGTGTGGTGAGATCAAACCACAAAAGTCGAATCGAAGTTAAGGACAAGTACAATGTCCAAGCCAAAGCTTGAGAGCAACTTTATTTCATGAATCAATTAATTGGCGCCAGTATTAATGTGCGTAATTTCTGATTTCATTTCATTGTAAATGTTATTGAAGTCTTAGTCATAAATACCTTTCTAATCATAATTGGTCAATGAGCTTGAGTTCAAGTGGTGAGAATAGACGTAGAATGAATTTATCTCCCTCTTTTTCTAATACTACACTTCCTGTGGAAGAATTTATTAGATTTCTAATCATAAAAAGACAACGCAAAACAGAAAGAAGTGAAAAACGTTAAAGGAGTAATTTTTGAGAAACAAACCCAAAAATATAGCGAAAAGGAACTCCATAAGGTGTCAGAATTTTTTATCGCCTTATTCGGAGACCAAAACGTTAAAACTTACAATTTAGTGTGTCACCTTTAATCCTAAATCCTACGTTGACAGACAAAGTATTATAGCACACAAGTATTTTCAAAACAAGTTGAGCTCCAGAAATTACTCGCAATTTGATTGACATTTTTCTCGTGAACGTGTTTCGAAATCCTTGGGTACAAATTATGACGCAGATTAGTCGCAAAATCTAAATGTAAGATATAAAAAACATTTTGGCTACATGAAATAACAGCCGCGTGATTTGTTGTGCTGGTGAATTTATTTGGCATAAACCCGCTCAATTCATTCTAATCTAAATGGAAATTACATTAACTTTCTGGCCCGCTCGCGCGTATTTTCACTATCACTTTATTTTAATTTCGTAACACAATGTAATGTACACAGTTGGATGAGACATAGGACAGAATGAACTAATTAAAGACGTCCGATTATCTTACGTAGCTAACCAAGCAAGCGACCATGAAACTTTACTACTTACTACCAACCAGAAGATATATATAGAATTATAATTGCGTTCACGTATATCCAAGTTATCAGTCATTTACAGTAAAACCTTACCCTCGTCTTCGGACTTGTCTTCTTAATTTTATCCAAACAGCTAAACCCGTGGAATTAAACAATGTGAGTGCATTTGTGTCGCGGGGAACTGGACAAATCTCAAAATAGTCAGGATTTAAATGACTTTTCTAATACATTTTCTACACTAACTCACTTTTAGTAATCACGGAAGGTTAATGCAAATGCATTTCCAATTTGACACGGGTATATGTACAAGGGTAACTTGCAAACCACAAGTTTTCATTCGCAAAAAAGTGCAATATGCGACTTATTGCGATATTTTCTCCGACTCGGTATGCAACACCTGGACAGAACTATTTTGACCACGTAACAACCTGTTGAATCGCAAAAGAAGACGCAAAAATTGTATAGGTGGCCAAGTAATGTACATATTCCCTGGATTCATGCAACGACAATGGCCTTAGCCCTAAGAAACATTGACCTAATGGTAACGTCTCAATTTCCTAGGTTTCTCCGCCTAAATGCGTGGGCGTTTCTGTTATTTGTCTGATTTGACCTGTTGCCTACAACAAAAACAATCACGTTTCGTATACCCTGGTCTTTCTCGAGTTGAGAAACCGAAATTACTTGAAAAAACTGAATGTATGAAAGTATTTTCTAGAAGGAGTTTCAATGGAAACGTATAATACATCAGTGGCAGGCAGTGTTTCAGTATGGCACGATGTTGGGCATGACTTTAGCACGTTGCGGGTTGCGGTTGTGACTATAATGTACTATATCTATACATTAAAAAAGACTGGAAAAATATAGTACATATTTAAGTTCTTCGTATTGAGTATGTCGCATGTCGTATATGTGACCAAAGTCCCCGACACAAAATCCGGACATAATGTCTTCATGTCACGTTCGTTCACGTTATAGCATTAGCTTGGGAGGTAACAGGGCATCCAAATCCAAGCCAACCCGGCCCAGGACAACAGGGAGGCATACTAGGAATTGCGAAACCAGAACAGAAGATAAAAACTTGAGAACTTAACCCACGACTAGTTTTACTCTTCAGTTGTCATTTGGTCTACAACATTTATTGGTCATAAAGATTTCATCCTTGTCAAAAAAAAATTCTTGTCAAAATACTTCCATTTGCTTGTACGTTACGTAACGATTTCTAAGTGTATTCATTGAGCACTCACTCCCATTCTCCGTACAATTTTCCGGATTTCCTGACACAGTAAACAGGAAATTCTAGTGCACAGTGATCGCGTTCCCATAAAAATTGAACTTCTTAACTTTTTAAAGTTAAGTTAAATTAAACTTTGAGTTTAATTTGCATTTAAAAAAACAGTAATAGCATTTTAATGCTTACGATTGGAAACAGTGCAGGAACGATTAGTCGGAGGTAAGTGTCTGTACTGTACTCTGTAACATAGTACATAAGTACTACAATTTTTTTGCATCAGTCTCAAGATTGCAATCTTGAAAGTCAAAAGTTATTTTGGGTTGGAACCCGAAGCCGGCGAAATGCCAGGGCTATATACAAATACAATGGCCGTGTTTGGGAGAATCTCCAATTTTTTTTTTATTTTATACTCATGGACGGGGAATTACCCGTGTGTGTGTTGTCAGTTGTCACGTGTACTTAATTAATGTTTTGAAAAGGCAATTAGATTTGGTAGGCTGTGTCTAGAATTTCTGTAATTAGTTTTGGAACCATCACCATACAATAATAGTATTGTTATTTGTCGTTGTACCGTATCACCCCGTTACATTAACTTCATTTTAGTCACTAAAACCGGATCGGTCGCTCGGGACAGGTTCTACTACTACATGGCATTTAGTAGATGATAAATGATAACTGAGAACCGTTATGATGTGATAACTATAATTGGGATATTTTTACCGTTATATTTTCTAGATGGCAATGACGTCACTTTTACCGTCAACTACAACCCAGTACTGGTTTGGATATTCCAATCCTAAAACTTTCTGCTTGGAGAACAACATCACTACCAATCCTTACGTTTTCTTTAAAAACAAATCCACGCTTGAGTTTGAGAATTTTTCTTCAACTCTCTTTACCGCCTGCCAAACAACAATCTTTAATTTATAGCCGTTTTTAAAACTCTCCTTCTTAATTTCTTCAGTTTTTTTTCTTATAATTATTATTTTAATAGACATTTATTATAGTGGAGATATTTATTAGTAACATTTACATTTACTCTGCCTGCACTTTACTCAACATACAAGACTTATTATCAAACTACTCCATTTGATTTGTGGTTATTTTATTCAATCAACATTTTCGTCTGAAGAGGTGAGTAAAAAAACTATACAATTCTTTTTTATTATTAGCGTAGTCGAATTCGAAAAAAAAAGTGCGCAATTCATAATTCTCAATGAAATCAAAAAAATCGGTCTGAGTAAGAATAGCGGTACAGGCGGCCTATATCGTGTCGCTGTATGGATGGTACTGATAATAATAGCATGGTTTGGTTGAGGATTTCTTCACAGTCACAGGCGTTTCTCTACAGTTAGGTGCAAATCCCTCGGTCAAATGGAAAGCGACTGAGTAACCCGATCTCCAAGAAAAATACCACCATTTTTGTATACCTGTACGTAAATTAAAACCTCACGACTCGAGATTTCCTTATAAAGTGGGATTTCACTATAAATCTCAACTTCTCCGAGAGTTTTACTTTTTCCAATCTAATTAAAATTAAAATTAATTTCTTTTTGTTTCAAATATGACATATGCCAAAAAGTTTTTTAAGTCATAAGATTGTGAGTGAACGATTAGGTGTATCTGCAATATTACACATATTGACCAGACGCGAACTACCTGACCATATCACCTTTAGATTCTGTGTTACGTTTTATTGGTGACTAATGTGTTAATTCAGAAGTCGTTAAAAGTGTCGATTGTCGATGTACGAGTTTAATGAGTTGAGTAGATAATAGGCAAAGGCATCCTAGCAATTGCGGCATCTCTACACTATGTTGGGTTTCGATCCCACGGGCAGACATTTCGGTAGAAACTAAATTTGGTTGAGGCTGGATTGCCTGACTATGTCTAAAGCCTAAATCTGAATTCCGAGCATATGATTCAAAAGTGTCTCTGACCTTATTCGACATCATCACTTTTTGGAAACCCCGTGATCGATCACACGCATGCCTTCCTTCGGTTTGTTAACATGAATGGCGATTTTCGATCTCCATTTTCATTACCATTGCGCAATTCGTAGAATAATGTCATGCATCACCCATCACATTGTGACACAATTTGGTTTGAAGATAATTAGTGATAAAAAGTCGCCGCTCCACATGTCTAGAGAGTTTGTGGTATGTGACATCCGGTTGACGGTCGTAAAGGAGTATCCGATAAATTTAATATGTCTGGGTATTTTTGCTAACCTTGCGTAAACTTGAAATATACGATTTGTCTCAAAAGAAATCTTTAATAAGTTGAAAAATATTATTCGTCTGTCACATTTTTTTTTAAAAATCATATCTTAAGTGTATTTTCTTCATGCATTTGCACCTCTGCTGTACAGTAAAAGGTGCATTTTGCGTCAGATAAGTATAATCTGCATAACTAGTTGCCAATAATTGCTCAACTTTGACCCATTTAGATATAATTACCTCAAATCTATTTGACAAAGTAGTCTAATAGCTTGTCGAAGGTTGAGGTCACGGTCAAAAATCATGTCCTTGATTATAGGTTGTACATGTATGCAGTCAACTCGCTAGATACGCAATTTAAAAAAAACTCATTTCTGATGGAAAATTCTTGGGTGCTGATTTTAAGTGTTCTGGTAGCCATTGCCAAATACTAGCAGTACTGTCGCCGTGAAACCTCTATATAACAATATATTTTTCTTTCCATGACATGTAGGCCTTGCTAAGTACAACGAATTTTTGAAAACTTCTTTAAACGTAATAGTTTTGAATAATATATTCGCATTTCTAAAACAGAATTGAATTGGCGCATCGTAAAGTTCTATTGTGGTTGAAGTTAGAAAAGATCAGTTACATTTTAAACCAGAGACGGAAATAAATTTTCGTTTACATGCCTTGTCGGTCTGATACGCTCTCACAAAGTCCACGCCTACGACACAAAGTCTAAATATAAAAATGTTTGAATGAATGAATCAGAAGGGTCAGGCCATGTATCATGTTCATGTCAGCGTTAACAGTTAATGTACGTACACACATGATTAGATTTCGACATTGTAAGTAGTAAATACGTCGGTTGTTCAGATCATGAGCTGAGCTAACTGTCATTTAATGAGAAGATTGAGGTCAAGGGTCCTGGAGTCAGAAAAAATAAGTTTGAGGGTAAAAGATCTCCGCCCATTCAAGATTATACTATTTAGAATACAAAAATAATGAAAACAATTTTTAATAGTTTAGAATCAAAGTTGACTCGGTTCTCTATTTCATTTCTTAAGAATACACGTGTTTATCTCGTTAAAAACCAACTGTAGTTTATCAAAAATTGTATGCTGACCGCGTGATCACTATTCAATATGTGAACAGTGAAAAAATTGGTGGTCCACTTCCTTAGAATTGTTGTTTGTTTACCAATGAACTTTCTAAGCAGTACATTACACTCAATCAAAAATAAATTCTAAATCTAAAACTAAAACTGACATGACACATGACAGGAAAAAATGATTATGATACTTCTTCGTACTCTCCTTGATTGACAGGCCGCCACCTTTTCGTGACATTTGAAAATTTGCGTCAAGGATGTGCAATATTATTGGCCATGTCGATGACCTGATTTGTACTAAAAAGATTGTTTTCAATTCATGACACACACACCCAGCTTTTTAATCTCTCCATAAAAATGCATTGACCTCTCTGGCTTAAAATTTTTGATACGAGTGTTACATTTTATTATTTAAGAACTCCGTGACGATATCAGAATCCTGAGAATGCTCTTGTATATCATAATACATTTACAGATGAATGATTTCGGAAGCTTGGGTTGCTGCCAAAATAATGGGAAAATGGCGGCGATTGATTATTTAGCCGGCATATAGTGTAATATACGCATACTTTTAAATTTTCCACTTACGAGTAGAAGGAGAAAACCAAGAAACCATAAAATGTTCAGAAAACCAATTAAATTCTCAGCAATGTTTCGTCCGACTGATTTTTAAATTATTACTTTTAACCATATCGAAGACGAACCTTGAAACACCGCACCGCCTGAAACATCCAAAAAATGACCTGTACAAATATAAAATGCAATGCATAGTCAATTGGGATTTGCAAATTGGTGAATGTGTTGAGCATTTTTATGTATTTTGCGAAGCAATCACTTGTACCCGAGTTGCCATAAAATTCTATTTGCAATTTGCAATGCATGCATGATGAGTCAAGAATATGGCCCGGACGTCTGGAGAACTAAAAAAAATGCAAACTAGGCAGTGAAAATTTCAGATAAGTCACGACTGAGAGGGAGTTCTCGAGTTACAGATTCTACTTTTGTTAGAGTGCGGCAGTTTTCTAAGAACGAAGACAAACCTTTCAATAAGTATTAGTCAGGATATTTTATTGTTCAAAGCTAAGCAGAATGGTATGCATTTTCCAGCGATAGGTAGTTCAAAATAAGATTCGCTATTTTGCTACAACATAAAGTTTTTTTTCGAGTCTGTTTTCGCAAGTTTCTCAAACCCCACATTCTTATCACGATTGTCTCAATATTCGACAACAGTTTGAACTACTGCACTGTAGAGATTGTCAAACTGCTGATTTTGGTAGAAAAGTTCACTAATTTCTCATCTATCACACATTTCATGGAATAGCATGTTTTTGCAGTTGCGAAGTCTGTATTTGACTTCGACTCGAGTGAATTGTACAAATGTGTTCAAGGAAAAAACCCCACACGATGTTCTTGGAAATGAGAATTATTTTATTTCTGTCCAAAAAATGGCAGTCTTGTAGGAATAAATAGTCGGTGTATGCATAAATTCATAAAATATTGTCAAATTCCCCAAAATCTTTAAAAAATCCATAACTCATGATTCATACGTACGTACGTAATAACCCTGAACATTGGAACATGATGACACCTTGTATAACTGACAGGGCTTTGACACGGCCGAATTCACTTTTTGAAAGCCAAGTCAATCTAATTTTTAGCAGAAATCCTTATATATTTTTATAAACCTCCAGTTGAGGTGGGCGGATTTGATATGCCCGAATTTTCTGAAGATTTTCCCTGTTCCTATTTAAAACCTTCCCTAGATGGGAAATGGAAAGTAAACCGAACTGAAGATGTTCCATACCATGCCTGACGGAGTATGTCAATGAATATCTATCGTACGTGTCTTTTTGAGTCCTACCCTGTTGTAAAACCAGAAGACCAGAACATTTAGGTCATAATTTATTTCTGTACCTTCAACATTATTTCGGTAATTTGTGCTGGCAGCACTCAGAAGGTCTAACCTAACGTTTTTAACTATGAGAATTTGATTTAGAACGAGCAGATTTCATTGAGAACTGCCTATCATTGCCAAATTATCCCTTTAGAAATATTCATGAACTTGATGCTCTAACTAATACATACTTGTCTATTTATTTCAAACAGGAAAGCACTCATCAATTACCTGGTTAAATCCGAT
>JAQGCB010001146.1:0-15928 GCA_034698835.1 Protaphorura tricampata | reverse complement strand
GGGATTATATACGTCTCATTTAATGTTACGGGTAATGTAACATTCTCGATGTACATGTATTGGCATGAGTGGGTGAGCGGGTGGCGAGTGGGAGCTGACTTTTGCGTTATCTGGTTGGTTTTGCTCCTTCCAACCACAGAGCGCAAAAGTCCGAGGCCAGAGCAAGCCTAGAATTTCTTTCCGAAGCTCACTTATACTTTCGTACCCGCCAAGAGCAAAGCCGTTTGAACTTTAGATTCAAAATTTTTCATCAAATAACACTCTTCAGTTTCAAAGTTAATTCTTAGCAATGCCTAATCGTTCGTGCGTCGTTCCTGGTTGTGGGAATAAATCAGAATCCAGCCTTAGTTTTTTTGGGTTTCCGAAACAGATTGAACGGTAAGTGCTGCTGAGTTAATATTAATATATTTATATGTATACATTATGAATAAAACGCCTGAATTCAAATTCCGATATCATTTTCGAATTAATTTTTTTAGAAGAGATGATTGGTGCAGAAGGATGAGGATTGACAAGGAGAACATCAAAATTAATTCAAAAATATGCGAGTCTCATTTTAGAAAAAGTCATTTCAAAAACTCAAAGCGGATGCACCTGAAGGACTCAGCCT
Organism: Protaphorura tricampata; assembly: GCA_034698835.1. Lineage (NCBI taxonomy): Eukaryota > Metazoa > Arthropoda > Collembola > Poduromorpha > Onychiuridae > Protaphorura > Protaphorura tricampata. The sequence continues at coordinate 15,318 of JAQGCB010001146.1, read as the reverse complement.
TGCCCACCATTCTTCCTGTTGGACACTCGCCAGTTCCACCTGGACACTCGCCAACAGACGATGCGGTGGACGTTATTCAAACTCAAATAGTACACCTGAATTCCAATGTAAGCTATGTGATTATTTATTTTGATAATTGAAATGGGTCTTGAATAATAACTCAGGAAAGAATGAAAAACGGAGAGTGCATCAAATTAATTAATTTCTGTATTTTATTTTTAGAACTCTACAATTTCCTCCCGGGTACCACTGGCCCAACTAAATTCACCGATCAACGTTAATATGGAACAGATGCCAATCAAACGATTAAGACCAATTCTTCCGTTCGGTTCTCCGGTCTCTGCTACACCGTTATTAGGAGAACTTCAGTCTGAGACATTGAATGTCAATGTAAATCAACAATTGTTCCACCAATACGGTACCGTTCACATATGACTAATGTCAGCATAGTTCCCTCAAACTACATCCAAGCCATTTCAAGTGAGAATTCTGGAAACTGGACTCAAGCCATGGATGATGAATTCAACAGCCTCATCATAAATAAAACTTGGATCTTAATAGATCGTCCAAAAGGGGTCAAAGTAAAGAATTGCCGTTGGATATTTACAGAAAAATATTCACCCCAAGGCCAACTGGTCAGATTCAAAGCCAGATTAGTAGTTAAAGGATATGAGCAGAAACAGGGAATAGATCTCTGAAACTTTCGCATCCGTATGCAGATACGAATCAATTAGATTATTGCTGGCAGTTGCAGCAATCAAAAATCTCTACATGAAACAATTTGATGTAAAAACCGCTTTTCTAAATAAATGGAGACTTGGAAGAAACCATCTACATAGAGCAACCTGAAGGCTACGAAGATAAAACTGGCGATAAAGTATGCCTTCTGAAGAAAAGTATTTATGGTTTGAAACAAGCCACACGGTACTGGCAAAAACCATTCTCTGAGTTCATCCAGAAATTCAAAATGTACGGCACTTCGAGTGATCCATGCGTCCACACAGGAAAGATTGAGGGAGACACAATCTACCTTGGTTTATACGTAGCTGACGGCCTAATCATGGCATCAGAAAAATGTGAACTTAATTTTGGAAGCTCTAGAGCATGAGTTCGAATTAAAAATCTCGGATCCCACAGGCTTCGTTGGCTTCGAGATTGACAGAAAACAGAATAGAGAAATTCGATTATCTCGAACGGGTACATTCAATCAATTCTCACATCGATTTCAAATGACGGACTGTAAGGACTTAGCTGTGCCGATGCAACCTACAGTTAACCTTAAGCCAGCAACGAAAATCGAATCAGAGATTCCTTATCAAGAGTTGATCGGTTGTTTATTATTCTTGACCAAAACAACCAGACCGGATATCTCCTTCGCCACTTCAAAACTTTCCAAATTTATGACTTGCTACGACAACTCCCACTGGAAAGCAGCATAGGATGTACTGAGATATTTAAAAAATACATCTACCTTTGGACTAAAATACGTTTCGAGTCCAAGTGGAATATTGAAAGGCTACACAGACTCCGATTATGAGGGAGACAAGGAAACTAGGAAATTAATGAGTGGATACTCATTCTTCCTAGACGACTCACTCATCAGTTGGTGCAGCCAGAAACAGAGTATCGTAGCATTAAGTTCAATGGAATCCGAGTACATTGCCCTAGCAAATGGAGCTAAAGAAGCAATTTGGCTACGAAAATTCACGGAAGGACTCGAAATCACTCAAACTGAACCCATACTGAACCCGCATAAAAATACGTATAATATAATGCGTTCAACTTTTTATGAGTGCTCATACCCGTTCAACTTCGGAGTTGTTTTTAAACCAATATAGCTTAAAGCAAAATACAATCCGATTAGCTTTAAGAGTATTGCGATAGAAGGTATTCTACGCTTTTCTTAGTCGGCATCTTGTTCAAATGTCACAGTAAGGAAGTATAGGAAGCAGAGGGGTAGGAGAGTGGTGCTTAGTATATGAAATTAGATTGGGATTTTAGGAACCGCGGGGTATCCCGGACGGACGGACAGACGGACAGCGCGATTTTATAAGCCCTCACAGCACTAACGTCCATGGGCTAATAATTAGTAGCTAGCCACTACACGGTAACTACCCATGTGATTAGGACGTGACGCCGTGAGCATGAATACGCCATGCTATGCTGAACTGTTTATCTTCTAACTATTGAAAATGTACAATATTCGATTTTCTACATTTTAGGTAAGAAAGTAGCCCGGAGAATTTGAGAGTAAACCAGCTGTAAAAATGTTTCCCGTTATTCTTGCACGGTTAACGTTTTAAAGGATTGAAAAATAAAGAATTGAAAAAGAATGGGTACAAAAGAGCGGATAAGGAAAGGGTTGATCAAATTAATTGCTCGATTAATCACGAAGACTATCCCTGAAATAAGTATGAATTCTTTTTACCAAAATGCTTATACGAAAGTCAGGCGCTGGGACTTTTTTAACGTTCTTTTCAAGAAATTCAAGAAAACAACTAGATTCGTTCAAATAGACATGTGTAATTCGTCTGTGTGGGTTTGGAGTTTGGGTTCACCGGTTCGCTTGTGTGTTAGGAGGAAAAGCCTAATCTGATCGGAAGAGACCCGTGCCGAAGATAAGTGCAATGAGGGAGAAGAACCATTTGTTCCTTTGTGGTTATCCGACAATGTATGTACATAATACAAAATAGAACTTGATCGTTCTAGATGGAAATGACGTATTGCATCCTAATTTTTTGGATATAACTGTTCCAGTCTCCACTCATCACTATTAGTGCACTATAGTGAACTAGAGGAGTTACAAAATTGTCCGGTCTCAATTAAATCTGGTTTAATCTTGTTTCCAGAATTGAATGGGTGCGTATTAACGTCCACGTAATGAACGTGAGATCGTTCATGAACGGACTGCGTTTAATTAGCTACAACAGTAATGTTTTCTTCCATTTTAAACGCTGTGAAAATATCGATACGCATCCTCGAAAATTGAGTTTATTGTCGTATTTTGTAGTTATCCGAGGAATGTTCAAAATTTTACACGTAATTTCGTATTGATTGATGTTCAATCCAGAAAATTGTGAAAGTCACGGGATTCGATGGTTTGAATTTGAATGTTCAGAGTCATTATTTTATAAGTTAACTCTGGACGTCGAGAGTTTGAGCAAAATTGCGAAAAATCTAAACTGAAGTTAGTTGCTTTCGCCGAATTATGACCTATATTTTTCTTGAATACTTTATCAGAAATGAGAAATACCGACATTTCCTTCTAAGCTCTGATTTCATTTCTAATGTTGTATTCAACTGACAAACTGAAGATTTATATTATTTTGGATTATGACCATTCGCGTTCTGACTGACAAGAAAATCACTTTTATATTATAAAGAAAATATCTAGTGTAGTTAACCGTGACACTGTGCAAGTACGAACGACGTACAGAATACAGATCATGCCGCAAAAGTAATCCAAACCTGGTACCTGAGGTAATACTATTTCGAAGGAATAGGAAAAGAATTGATCCCAAGTTGGCACACTAAATAGGCAGACAAAGAAAGCGAATAATGCGGTAAAGTCGGGCTTTAAAAGGAGAATTTTTTGGACATAAAAGACGACAAATTTTTAAAAGAGCTGAGCGGAATAGCAGTCGATCTATTTGTAAGCGAACCAAAAACATAAATAAGAAAATAATGCTTCCGAATGGTATTGGTAACCATAAGACGTCCAAACCAGAAGGAGTAACTGCAGGTGAGAGCTCAAAACCTTAGCACAAGCACACAATCCACAATTTTTACAATGAAATGGAGAGTTCAAAGACGAAGACCGCCGACACAAGAAAAACAGTCCTAAGGATAAAAAGACGATGCCAACAAACCGCCATGATGATGATGAGCATACGCAATGGCTTGTAACCCTCCTGTCCTGTCCCATGGAATTCAATAATACTTAATAATAGTAATGACTACAATGGACGCCTTCTCTTTCAATCATTTTATTATTCACCTCGGCATTCTTTCTGTGCTTTGCCTGCAATTTATTTCCGACTATCTTCCTTCTTTAAACTTCGGACTTTATTTGTGTATACACAGTCACGGAACCAGAGACCAGACTCGTGCCATCATTCTATTTTGTTATTTGTACCTGGTTAAAGATCCCTCATGTAATATACAAATTCGGTCACACCAACTTTAATTTATGCTAAACTTTTAAACGAATCTCAATGTCCCTTTGCCTTTGGTGTCCGTTTGAGCAAGAATTGTTGTTTAGATGTGTTATTTTGTATTCTAGCTCGTAATAAAATAGAAAGGAAATCGGCCAAAGCTTCTGGAAAATGTATGATCAGTGCGACTTGGCTGAATCTTGGTTCAGATATAGCCCTCTTGGACCTGGTGAACAACTTTCGCTCGACAAAATATGATCGGATGCTAAGAATACACTGGGGCACATTTTGTACTTCCCAGACTTAGTTAAATTACTTTTGAAAATAATTACAAATTGCACGATCGTTTTTGTTCGAAAGTTATTAATTACAATTACAATTGCATAATTATAATTTTCATTTGTAATTTCTATTACTTCAGTAAAAAAATATTTTAAACTACGCCTTTTCAGAGGATGATAATTTTAATTAATATAATTGACTCAATAAGCCTATTCTGTACCCCGTACTTTCAAGAGTTACAGGGTGAAACTGAGCATATTCGACTAAAACACATGCACATTTGACTTTTCCAAATAGCTTAATGGCATTTGTTGTTCCATGGTGGAGTATTTACCTTGTTATTATTTTAGAATTGAATTTGTGTTCATATTAACGAAAAAGAGGAGAAAGATGTTTGGAGAAATCAATATAACTCATCAAGCTATCGCTTTCTATCCGGATTCCATAAGAAAGAACGGTTGACTGTGACCGAAGAAAGACTGAAACTGAAAGAGACTTGCGTTCAGTTTGGTCAATAATCAGGCACACTTTGTACTGTTGTCGTTTGTGTACCCTCCTCCATTCCATGCATGTGAGAGTCAAAGAATTTTGGTCAGGTCGATAGACTGTCGATAAAATGCAGAGAAACGCAACTGGTATCGTGGTCGTATCCCAGCCCCGGCAAACTCTCAGCCCCGGCATGCCACTACAAAACGTGCACGCTTTTATGCTTTAGGAACTTGAAGAGTCTTGTAATCTTGGTATAGCAACGCTTCCAAAACCAGTATTTAGATTTGGTTAGCGACAACAACTTGTTTAACCATTTTGACAAGTTGTTTTGGCGTTTCTGCGTAAATATAGATAGAACAGCGGAGGAGTCCATCATCCACTACAGTAAAAAAAAACTCTATAAGCAATTTTAAGTAATTTACAGCGAATTTTATCCACGTAGAATATATAGTTTCCTACAACAGCAATACCAATTACTGTGCAGCTCGGGAAATAATTAATCGAGAAACGCACCCAGTCCTACAGTGTAATAAATTATAAACTTACTTACGCGTAGCGCGCTTATGTTATGTTCACAGTTAGGTTACCCGCTGGTTAAAATATTAACTTTCATTTTCAGAAGAGTGCGATTGGCTTCACTTGCTAAAATGTCGGGAACGGAAACTTGCAAGGATTCTGCGACTAATGTAGTCGGTCAAATAGAAGAGAAAGGTGCTGGTGAACCTTATCCAAATGTAAGATCAAAAGTTTACAGTCATAAGATTGACATTTACGGGAATTAATTAAAGTCCGATTAAATGTTTCTATTTAGGCATGCAACAATCCAAACCCATGCCCAGGGAATCAAAATTACATCCCGGCAAATACTAAGGAACGACAGTTGGGTGTCCATTGTAACCCAATCGGTGGACCACCAATTACGATTGAATGTATTGATAAACCATCAATTATTCCTGATATGACCAAACCAATATTCTGCACTTGGCCACAAGACCCAGCTCCTCCGACACCACCCCGAATAGAACGCCCAGACCCGCTAAGTCAAATTCCCGAGCGAGTTGTTCCACAAGTAGTGGAAGTTTTGAACCACGGACAAACGGAATTTATGAAACCAACTTTGAATCATCCGTTGTGCCCAGACGCTCAATTTACTGTCACAATTGATCCTCCTCAAAAGAAAGAGCTTAAAATCCGAGTGCCAGAATTTGAATGTGGAGTTCGTCCACCTCAGAGACGTTGGCGTCAATGTATAGAGAGCCAACAAATATGTGACCAAGTGAGGCGTCCTTTGGCTCGTTGGTGTCACAAGAGAGAACTTCCACCATTAGTCCTTCCGTGTCATGAAATGGCAAAACTTCAATTGAAAGTTACTCAGAAACAAAGGGAACAAGTAGAAAGGGCTGAGAGACTTGAAGAGCGAGAATGTGAAAGACTTAAGTCTCGCTATAGACATTCACTTTGGAATTATACCCCTGAGGTAACGCAAAATCTTCAGCAAAATCTTAAATAAAATGCAACAAGCTAACTACCGAAAAACCTGGGTCAAACTTCCCTAGACTAAATGGAAAGTCACTTACTCGGTCTACCAAACTAACAAAATATTTTTTAAACCCGAATTTTTAAGTTAACGTATTGCACTTTGAAATGAATACTTTGTGTTTGGACGAAAATTTTTGAATTTCATGAATTTTCAGAGCCTATTGGAGCGCAAACGTAAAAAGGAAGCACAGAAATTACAGAATGAAGCAGATGAAACCAAACAACTTCTTGAAGAAGTCAAAGCTGAGAATGATAGAAGTTCAGCAGAATGGGCCGCTCGTGCCAAAAAGTTAATGTTGTACCGAAAAGGTCTCATCCGAGATTTCCATGCAGCAATGGCTAATTCTAAAATGTTGAAGGATATTGAAGATGCAAAAAATCCAAGCCAAGGTTGTGAAGGTGAAGATGAAAAGTCCAAAATACCTTTCTTCAATAAAGCTTGCATGAAGAAAATCATGGCCGTTAACAATCGTCCAGAATACAAAAATCGAGAGAAAGTTAAACGTTCAAATCCAAAGTAATACACAAATGAATATTTTGAATTAAAAATTGGTCTTTACAAATTGTTCACCACTGTAATTATCATTTAGACTTCTGGAAGCGATACAAAAAGATGAAAAGAGGGTGGCAGAACGTCAAAGCGAAATAGAAAAGGAGCTTTGCGAAGCTAAGAGTTTAATGCGAACGTGCCCACCCGAATTACCTGAAAGTTACAAGAAGTACATAGCTGAACCCGTTTGTGATGACAATGAAGTGAGTGGTTTCCTTTTATAATTGATGTCAATTCGGTTCCAAGGAAGTAATACTACCTTTTTTTCAACAGAAAACGAATCGTCAGTGCAAACTACGCCAAGAATTGTTTTCAGAGATTCACGATAAGTTGGCCGTGGATGCATTCATTGAAGCTCACGAGAATGAAATTGACCGACAGGCATGTGAATTCAATCAGTACAAAAGAAAGGTGGATTACATGAGAAAACAGAAGGAAAAACAGGTAAATTCTGGTAGTAACTGGTAGATTAAAAGTTGTGATCCCTAATATCCAAACTCTTTCTAGTTGATTGATGACAAAGTTCAGTACAATATAATGATGTCAGAAAAAGCTGGAGAAGTGCTAGTCAAAATGAAACAAAAGCAACAGGCCAGAGCTGGAGAATATGATGCGCTCAAAGACCAATGGTAAAAACTTCAGTAATCAATTTAACATTTTAATGTAACATTTTTTGAAGAAGCCAGAAATTCTGGCAGTATGAATTTCGGAACAGTTTCTTTAGCTTAATTAATTTCGCACATATTTGGTTTTTCACTTGTACTTTTATTCTAACCTAAACAAGCAACCAAGCTAATGGTTTATAATATTTTAATTTAAATTAATAATAAAATCGAATCAATCAGTGGAATAATTGATAATTGCAGGGAGGCTGATTTTGCCGAAAAGCAAAGTGCCAAGCGAGAGGCTCGTGACAAAAAGATGGATGTGGTGGTCAAAAATTTCTGGGATCGTCGAAAGTAAGTCATAATTTTTGTTTATGTACTGATATTTGAAATATTAGTGGTTCCTATCACTTGTCCTACCTGTATTTTTGGATTTAAAATTGTTCAGTAGACTTGGGGTCCCTGTTTGGAACCGAAGACAACTTAATATTCTGTACGAGAATAGTCTATCTTTATCGTTGACAGTTTCAAAACAACATTAATTGAAATTAACTTTTCATAAATAGTTACTAACGATACAACTTTTTCTGAGAAAAGCGGGTTGTCAACAAGGGACAGCAGATATTAAATAGCATGCATGTGATTTTACTTTAATTGGTTACATGGTTAAGATAGGAATAGGTTTTGTTTGACGTTTAGTTTTAGAAATTAGACAACTATATCATATTTGTACTTGATGAACTAAAATTTCTATATTTTAACAGTTAGATTATAGAAACTTTAAATTTTCCAAAATGTATTACAATTCCCCATTTCATTCCTACAATTATCGTTTACGTAGTGAGGAATTGTGTAAAAGACAACTTCTGGATCCATCTCGCCAATGGGCTCGTGAACGCCTTGTGGCTGTTGAAAACTACACACAAGAATGTGAACGAAAGAGTGAGCGACGAAAGCAAGCCGAGGATGTTGCGTTATACCAATTGGCTCAAGTGGTACGACAAAAATTGCTACCTTTGTTCGACAAAATTCCGTGTTGCCAATAATTGGCGTAAATTGTTATAAGTTTAATTCATTCAATTCATTTTTCTTGATCTAATTCTTCAGGAGGACAAAAAATTTCGAGCTTTGCAAGAAAAACATATGAATGATATATGGGGTTGCAAAATGAAGCGTGAGTATGAGGATGAAATGTGCGAAATGAAAGTTTACGCGAATGATTGCATCAAAGACTGGGAGTCAAAAGGTCGACCAGTTAAAGGCATGGTTCAAGCCTTGAAGGTAAATGCGTAGATTTAATGCAAGTGTGTCGACTTAAATGTTTACACGATGTGTGTCTTGAATAGAGATGGGACTATGATGCGGGAATGTATCCATTTGCAAATCCAATGGTGAGACATGAGAATAACACAATTGCCAACAAAATGAGAAATGTCAACTGTCCAACCTTCAACACAACGGCGAGTCGACTTGGTTTTGGTAGTAGTGGAACCTAAAATACTCCTGTCCCAAATATCCAATTCGCAATATCCGAACCCCAATTTAAAATAAATAACCTTGACTTTGTACTCAATTTGACAGTTTGCAAAAAATAAACCAAGTCACAGTCACAGATAGAATGTTTTTTATTGAACTACACATTTACTTTTATCTTTTCTAAATTCTCATTTTCTGATCAAATCGCAATGTCATATTTAAACTATTTTAAAACATACCAACATTTTGCTTGTCCAGATCATAAAAGATAGGTACTCAATATCTGATTCGATCGAAGCGTCAATAAATTCGCTGTATAGCAAGACCACAAATCGTTATAACAATCCACGTACTGGAAGCTTATTTGGAACCAATATCGCCACATCTAAAGCATTTACAATCTGCTGGTTCCCGAAGTGAAATCATGTAATTTCCATTGTCACCTCGAAGGGCAACACCGTCAGGATCGAAGCATTTGTTCAGTAGGACTTCCCTCACTCTCAATGAAGTTTCCCGACAGCACTGGCAATCCTTCAGCAGTTGGATTAAATTAGAGTGTAAACTGTTGTTGAGATTTAGAATATTGAATTTACCTTCATAAAACCCGAGTGAGAGAGTGCAGATGGTCGAACTTTTGAATTGCAGCTTCCTTCACACTTGCTGACCGCAACTTCACCTTCACAAGTTCTTTCCAATTGTCCACCTTGTCCGTTAATCTCTGAAAACAATATTCAATATCCAAACCTAGTTTAAAAAAATATTTAAGATTTTTCATAAGATTTTACCCTTTATAATATGTAGCGTGGAAGGAAGCGTCTCACAACCCCAGCATTTAGAATTTGAATTGAAAATCCAATAAATTAGAAGATAACCTTGGATAGAAAACTTTAAAATTTTATTGACCGTCATAATCAGTCTGTATGTACCAATTTGAGTAAATTTACTTATGAAATTATTAAAATCGAAAGTTCAAGTAAAAGAATTAAGCAGAGCGAATTTCTGGATTTGTTCAGGACTCTTTCCCTGGTGAAAGTGAAAGAAAATATTTTTGGACAAAATGAGATCAAAGACTGGACTGGGCAGAAAATGAGGAGAGAAATTGAAGTGATGCTGAAATATCATAATAATAAATATAAATGTTCTGAAACACTTGACTTGTGCCAAATTCATTGGTTTAGTAAAATGTCATTCTGGAATTCCAGCAGAGAGACATGAGTAGTCCATTAAAACGTTCAACTGTTAGAGTGCAAAGTTCAGCTGCAAAGAAAAGTCCTTCGAAATATTCGCTAATCAAACGCAGAGCCGGAATTATCTTGCACATTGCACATTTTGCACTTATGGATGTTGCGTTCGTTCTCTGCACCAACAAACGTACAGCATGGTACGGTAGGACAATTTCTTCTTAAAATTCAACGAAAATTAGCACGAAAGTGAAAATGGTACAACCTGACCTCGTGCAAACAAAGGTGTTAATGAATCCGTGAGTACTAATTGCTAATTAATGAACTTTGTCGCATCATACGCATCCGAACAAAAGTAAGCACATGAGAATTAAACTTACAAATTATTTGCATACCCGACCCAGTAATTTCTTTGTATTTTCTTGACAGGAAGGCGCATTTATGTTTTTTCCAAAGAATAATTTATTGAATAGTAATAAGTGGAGACTCGAATTGACAGTACATGTTAATTACTAATTATGTGAGACAATATTTTTATAATCTGGGAAACAAATTCGGGACCGGATAGTTCAGAGATAATTGTTTAGAGATAAAAATCTTCGTTAGCGATGATCCACTCGGTATGGTATATCACATTTAATCGTCTGACGACATATTCTTATTATCGATTCCACCTTCGTCCTTGGAAGTTGGAGTGGTTACGACGACTGTGGGTCTTCTTGTTTTACTATTCTCCATTTCTCGTTTTTCATCCCGAAGTTCATTCACAAATAAATTGACAACCCACAAACTGTAGATTCGGAAAATGAAAAGAAGAATCACAGGGACTTTCCATGGGAAAACCGGCAAACCCGCAACAACGTAGAAAACCAGACAAATGACGCGAATGACAAGAGCAGCGCACCGGAAGTAAAACCAAATCAAACTTTGTGGTATGCTTTTCTGAAAATTTTCAAAATGAGCATCATAAAACTTCGAGTCGTTTTCACCTACTCGTTTACAGAAATTTTGTTAAAATATTTTTCTTACATAACTTGCTGCACTGAAAAGAAGTATAGAGAAAGCCATGTCGACCAGCCAACTGATAATCCATACCATCGACAGTGCGATTGTGTTAACCGTAACTGAAAGGACTTTGAAACAAACACAAATTGTCCACCGTTAAAAATAGTGTAGAGATTATTTGCATTACCGTTAGCTTACTTATAATGAATCCAGATAATTTGTATACATTTTAAGAGTAACAGGAGAATGGTTGAGTTTGGAAGCGTAAAATAATAAATAATTTAGTAGTTAAAAGGGCTTGAAAAAGGAAACTGTCCGGGTGTTACTTTTTCTGGAGAGAACTGAAGTAGTTACAGATGAAGTCGTATTCCCAGTCAAAGTTTGAATAGTCGTTGTGTTTGTGTCAAAATTTTCAGAAAACTCAGGGTCGAGCGTTCCTACCGATTGAACCCCAACTTTGGCTACCAAAACGAGTTCTAGTGTAATCAATGCCAGTGACCAAATCTGAAAAATGATTTTTTCCAAAAAATATTTGTTAATGAGCTACCACAAATCTGAAATCCAAACATGTACAGCAAAACTGTATATCTCACAAAATTGACGACGGCAATAGTTTTGACTCCAGATCGGATGACTTTCGTCGTGCATGGGTAAAACATTTTGAAAAGAAAGGTCTCCTTTCGGAGTTTGAAGCTAGATTTTTAAAAATGTTGCACAAATAATTGAGAATTCGTGGAAACACTGTAGATTCTAAACCCGAACTGAAAGGAACTGATTTTAGCTTAAAGAAAAAGCTCTACTACACACGGTCATCTCATTTAAACATTAACTATTGTTCTCATACTTAAACAAAGTCTCTAATTTAAGAGTCTGAAACTAATTAACAAAAGGCCTGCCTTGCTTTTAAATTCAAATGAAATTATCACAGAAGGAAGTCAACAATGCATTGCTTTAAGCAAAACTAGTAAATTCATGTGGTGTTTCCAAGTTTGTTGAAATAATTATGACATATATCCAGTTAGTGGGTGTTTACAATTCAGGAATAAATTTGCAACACTATTCTATCTATGCTTGTGAGTGAGTTATTGACGACGGTGTAGAATCAACGAAGCTAAATATTCATTCCACACTGCCGGAATATTCCATCACACATTCGCTTCGCGAAAGGCAATTAACAATAATATTCATCACCGGATACAATTATTTTCTATTTTTGCTTCGTAGTGGATTTCTTAGTTAGAAACTTGTGTTCGACGTGACTTAAAAGTATTGTCAGCTCCGCGCATCCTACCTAATACGATCAATAGAATTATTCGAACTAGAAAACTATAAAATAAACTTGATAAATTGACTTCAGTGATTTATAAAAAATGTTTCAAACCATCAACTTTATGTTGGAACTGCTGTTATGATGGGGCCGGGCGCACCGGCTATAATCTAATATGAATACACATAGATTCAACCAAGATTACCGTACTCAATTATTATGTAAATTTGGTTCACATTCATGATTCATGACTATAATAGATACTCAATATAGTATTTTTAAATCAGAAGCGACTCAATAAATAATTTTGAAAGATTTGCACTATTTAATATTAGCTACATTTGAATTGAACTGAACAATTTCAGACTTGCTCTATGTGGATTACAAGATCATTTGCAGAATGCTGTACATATCATCCCATTTGAGAATTATTTCTCGTTCACAGTTTGAGTGTAAGCAAACTGTTATTCGTATTAAATGGTATAACATGATATTCTGAAACACAATGTACATCAATCTTTGTAGATTATACATGTACACTCAATCGACAATTATTCACCAGTGCATCACCAATGCTTCGGTAAACTAAAATGACCGGACGAAAGTTCGTTTTGTGAGTGAATACATTAAATAAAAATACAATTAATGTGGTTTCACATCTTTAAATTAAGTATTCTATTATTTAAACGGTCGTTCGAATGGCCAGACTTTGATACAAAAATGTTGGGTGTATTATTTTCACACCCGGTAGGTTGATAACGCTGGATTTAACCATAAATGGCATCGTCTAACATGAAATTATGATGAGCATTAGTCAGAAATTGGGTTCGGCTGGCGCCAGTGTATTGAGTGTATTAGAGGCAGTGCAGTGGAAGTACAGGACAAAAACAAAACATTGTAGCGGTTGGCCTTGTAAATATGTACTGTACAAGAGTTTTGCTGTCATCAATGTGTGTTGGTAATTAAAAATTAGCAGGGTGACACAAAGCAGCAGGTACGTTATGATTACCATTCGGCTGAACGAAAAAATCTTTGGAACCGCCCTGTACAGAAGAGTCGGAAGAGTGAATGATATAAGAATTGCACCGTGTGCTATTTTTATCACGAACATTTGTAAAATGACCAAGGGAGGTCTTCAGGGAAAACGTACTCAAACAAAATACCTAATTCGAGTTTTAGTAAGATAATACTGTCTAAAACAAAATATTGTGAAATTGGGTTAATTTTGCACTTCTAGTTAAATGCGTAGAACTTAACCTTACGTGGCAAAAGCTAAACGAAAAAAACAACCATGAATCATCAATATCCAGTGTGAGGGTGCATCATCGTACATCTGGACTTCCTAGATAACTCAATAACCGAGAACTTTTCTTCTGAAATACAAGGTGGCCCAAGAGATCACTCTCCATTTAAAATTCGTTTGCTCCTTTTAGGCCGTCGAGCTAAATTATTTTCGTTTTTCTGGTCAGGGTTAATGTAAAAATACTACGACTTTGTGCGTGTAGTGCAGCAATTGGACTCTTGATTCAATTGAATTTTAACAACATTAGAGAAGAGTTTATTAATATTTTCAGTGAATTGAATAAAAGTTTACAAGTCACCACACAAAGCAACACCAAGAAAATGAAACCATAAAACAGTCATGTGTTATCTTTTATAAGAACTTGCACTCTGTACAAACTACATTACATAAATAAATACGGTGGGATTATGCTGGGCTACCCTGTATATCCTGTCCTGTCCAGTAAATTGATATGTTTACCTTAATTTAATTTGTAAAATATCCCACCGTTTGGTGGATGGTGTCTATTATTCGAGAAACAAACAGAAAATGTTGCTTCAAACTCAAATTACAAAATCAGTTATAATCCATATCAAATTAAACGATTTCAAAAATTGGACTTTCTAAGTTTTTTTAAAAGAATATTTGAATTTTTTTTCTTTTGTTCACTTTCCACATTTTATTTCAGCATGGGCATGTCAAATTATTCGCACTTTTTCTGGCAGTAGGACTACTAGGACTGTACTTCTAGGGCTCGGCTGGCGTGGACCAAATAGTAATTAACCACCCTGTAGACAAGATCCCAAAAAACTTTTTGGAATCATTTGAATTACAGGGTGGATCATAACATAGGTGAGCGCTGAAGACATAGAGTGGGTGGATGAAGAGTGCCTTAAATCGCCTGACTCCCACACGTAGACGGGGAAATTCAATTTGTGTGTAAAAAAAACTGTACTGTGGATTTTTGTATTGGAGACCGTCCCCGTCCCCCCAATGCACTCCAATGTTGATTTGACTCTTGAATGACAGAGAAAGCCGAGAAAGTCAAAAGGACGGGCAGACACACCGGAATAGCTCAATACTCAACAACACACACTTCAAAAATAAACAAACATCCTATTTATTATTCATTCATTGTCATAATGAGGCATTTGACCTGAAAAGTAAACAAATCGAGTGGTGTTCGTGAAATTCGTGATGGTGGACTAGGCTAGGCGAACCTGGGACCTGGCACTCGATCAAGGTACTATTTTTTTTAAGTCAAGAAACTCCTTAAAAATTTAAAAACTAGTAATTTTAGGTAAACCATCTAGAAATATCCATAAATACTAATAATTTGTAGATAAAATTGAATTCGGTTCAGCTGTGCGTATTAGGGAACTAAAATCTAAACTTGATTGAGTGAGAGAGTGACATTCCGACATTGACATTTGACCTTTTCAAAAATATTAATGTAAATTTTTATTTAATCCTATAGTTGGTCACATT
>JAQGCB010001145.1:0-15932 GCA_034698835.1 Protaphorura tricampata | reverse complement strand
TATCGTCAAGGATTTAGAAAATAAGAAACCCGTGAGACAATTGACAACAAATATACGTCTAGTATTTTATGTTCACTTACTGTGCATTTCTGCTTGTATAGTTGGATTTTTTGTTGAATATTGTCCTGTTATTTTTAGAAAATGTATAATTTACTGTTCGTTCATTTATTTGAGGGTGTGCAGTCTATTTGCAAAACTTAGGCAAGTTGGTGTGGATTTCAAAAATTGGTATTACTTTGGCACGTATTACTCTACCCGATGAAGCCGTGTTCAGGTTTCAACTCTAGAATTTCATTAATACCTGAAATAAATATTAAGGCGCACTTGTTGGTTTGCATGCTAAACAAATATTTGTGGATTTGAATACTGTGGGTTACGAAATTTATATAATTGTTATTTAATAATATATATAGTTTTCTTACTATTTACTAATTATTAATATTAATTAATAAATAAATGCACAATTTAATTCTACGAGTCTCATTAGATCTCCGTCTCGTGAATTTGTTTTTCCTTGGTGCACGTGGATTTGATGGGGAGACGGTGGGAACTGTGTTTTCATTCAAATACTCACATTCCAATATTTTTAAATGAAAATTACAATCACAAACCGAAATCGTTTGTATTTGACAGTGATATTTTTGAATTTTAAAATTATTTATTAGTCTTCCAGCGGTCCATCCGAATTTTCTGAATTTATTTTCAATTTTTACAATTTTCTCACAAGTTTTGACTACGTTTTTAGAGTTTGGATATTTAATGTGTTTGGTTTCGCCTCTTTGGTAAATTCTGATCTGATTAATTATTAATTAATTTTTCGTTAATTTGTGGGTCTTGATGGGTCTTGGCTGTCTGAAACTGTTCACAGTACTAATTGTAAGACTACAGAATGTGACACAATTTATTTAAATGTATGTTTCAAATTGAAATAATTTAAATACGACTCATCAACAAGTTGAATGAAAAATGAGTTTCAAATTAAAATTAAAATGTATATGATTTATGAATACATTATTTATTTAACATAATAAAATTTGTTGCAGAATAAACTAACTGGAGTTGGAGTTGGGGATTGACGACATTCTGTTGCTGAGAGACTCAGCTCTAACTTACCCGCCAATTCCATTGGACGGGGTTAGAGCTGAGTATTATTGCATGCTATGCTACATGATCAAAAAAGCCACGTGTGCAAGCCCGACTCAAGTAGGGGCCGTCCATTGAACACGTTCTGGGCCATTCCAACTGGATTTCATAGCAAATATTGATAGAGTGAATAAAAAGGGTGTGGTCGTCATGCAAACCTATAATTATGAATAACTAACCAGAATTCGGCGTAGTTAGCCAAAATACTGTAATTAAAATACTGTTTTAAAGTCTAGCGGAGGCGTGAAAGTACCTTCTGCATTTTTACTTTGAAAGTATGGGAACGAATTATTTTAGTGTTTTGTATTTTAGAGATGCGGAGTACTTTGTACTATGGGGGAAACATTTTTTCTTCTAAAATAATGTTTGTGGAATAACTTTTGAAATGCGACTGCATATATAAATATCTGGATCCTATAATTATTAAGTCAATTGAGAACTGAAATATTGAAAATCTAATTAGAATGTGTGCAAAGAATAACTATAGTGATTTGATGTATTTCATTTTTATTTCTTTTCGCGCATGAATCTTATTCTTCTAAAATGTATTGTACACTTGTTTTTTGGACTGATGATGAAGAAAACACCAATGTTGTAAAGTTAAATGCCAAATTTATTAATACAAACAATGAATTACACCAGACTCAAATTAATTCAAACTTATTTTCTTTAAATGGATTTAAATTCGTTCAATACTTGCAGAATGAAATAACATTAACGATTACGGAGGAATGTTGACTCAAGAATGTTAACTAACGAAATTAACTAATTTATACTACAACTAACAAAATTACGTCGTCATTCCAAAGTAGTGAGAAGAATATAACTACTAAACCTTCAGTGGTGATGCCTACAGTAAAATTAATACGCTATACCAACAAAAAAGTGAAATACTGATTTCTAACGTACGCGTTTCTCGTTGAATACATGGATTTCGTAATCCAAATATAACAAATCTTCTTATCCAATATATAAGTTATCTTATTACTAACTGAAGAAAGAATATAAGCGACTATTAATGCAATTCTCGGAAAGCAAACAGAACTTAGTACATAATTCCCAAGTAGAGAAAATAGTAAAGCAGTAATAAACTTTGAAGTTTAAAAATTCAATGTTGCTCCAGCATTTATTAGTGGGTGTGTTCAATGTTCAATGCAGGGACACAAACACTATAGATCACTTTTTATTCAGGTGGAGAAATTTGTTGAGCATAAAAATTTTCGATTTCGATTTCTTCGATATCATATTGAAATTCATCATCCTGGACAGACACGATTTCCATGCTTGCTTCGTTTTCATTGCCCTGCACTGTTCTCTGCCCACCGGGTTGGGCTTTCCAAACGACAACACCTGCTGCAATTACAACCTCCGATTCATTCTCAATTGATGGCTCGTTTTCATACTCCAGGTCGGTACCATGGCCAGGCTCGGATTCACGATCGGAAAGGATGTCAAGGCCAACGTTAGTGCTTAGGACACTGGTCTCCTGGTTCGGTTGGGTCTCGTTGAAGTCTAGTACAGCATCAATTCTGCACACAGAAATTTGATACGTTAATCAGAAGTACTCGAATAAATTTATTCGATTCTTATGTGGAAAGTACAAAAATCGAGATAAGAATAAATATTGCATCCCATAAGTTCTTAAACTATAAATTGTCCTGACCATTTCAAGATACAAGTTATGAAACGCATCTAAATTGTTGGACCACCCTGTACTACATGCTAGGCTGTGCAGCACGAAAATCCAGAATTACGACACTGATACATAATAAAATTTGTACTAAATATTTCTGCATTCATTAGCCAAATTCTCCCAGTCGTTATGAGAAAATGATGACAAAGGAAATCCACTTACGAGGCATATGGTGGCGGACTTTCTTGTCTAACATCATAACGCAGAGTCCCAGGCGGGCCGGACCACAACGGCACAGATGTAAAAGTAGCCGGGTAAGGATTGGCCCTTGACCTCAAGAATTCCAAAAGAGTTTTTCCGAAGATCACAATCCATATCCCAATTAAGCAGGTTACACAAAAAATGATCAAATTTAAATTGACTCCCTCAGGTTTCTGTGTACGTATACAACCGTGTCATTATTTTTACTTGTTGTCATGTTCTGTTGACCCCAGCTCAACGCAGCAAGAACAAGAGCAATTTTAAACAGATGGCTCGCCATATTAAGAATTGACGTAAATTATTTTAAACAATTAAACTTCAAGTATAGATTATCGTATTCTAAA
This sequence comes from Protaphorura tricampata, assembly GCA_034698835.1. Classification (NCBI taxonomy): domain Eukaryota; kingdom Metazoa; phylum Arthropoda; class Collembola; order Poduromorpha; family Onychiuridae; genus Protaphorura; species Protaphorura tricampata. The sequence goes on along the minus strand of JAQGCB010001145.1, from coordinate 12,551 downwards.
AATGAAAAGTCAAGTGGGTTTTATTGTCAGCATAGAAAATTAAGTAGAACTGAAGTTTCACCACTCACAACTACAACTAACCTAAATGTACATCTTGCTCTTAATTATACGACAGAAGATGACGTATATTCTTGATGAAAACGTTCTTGCATATACCACATCGAATATTCCAGACTGCATGGAGGCATTGTGTTGTTCTAAGTCCGCCTCGATTGTTTACTATGAATACTATACCCTTTAATCGTTGAACCGCTACTCGCGATAGAAAACACGATTATGGCTAAAGAAGTTGAAAAGATAAGACATATAAATACGAGTATCCGATTACGAGTGTTGAATGATTTCAGACTGTTTAGCCTTACTTAGTAAACAGTCAATGCCTAACATTATTAACATGGCATGATTTTTGACAATGATTATTCACACTCGAGTACGTGTTGACATAGTTTGACAGGACGCCGATTATGTCAATTTTTTTACTCTGACCTTAATTATTATGAAAAAATATCATTATCACACATACTACTACAAGAGAAATTATTCTTACACAATAAATCGTAATAATAACACACAGTGGCCATGGGTGAACTTCCAACTATTAGGATTCACATCGACACAATAGGTTGCATTGGAATTGCTTGCTGGTTCTCATTCGCATGACTGAAATGAAAAATATTGAATACTTAATACAACATAACGGGTCATGTCATACAGGGTGTGGTCATCCACACATAAATTTTTTGGACACTGAGAATCATTAATTACTCATACCTTTGCACAAGGTTGAAGAATTAGACAAATTTACAGGTTAGGTAGACCAGTACAGATACGATCATAACAACCAGAATTATTAGCACGATGACACTGAAATAATATTAATAAAAATGGAGTTATCAGTCGAATTTTCTTGTTCCGATATTTTCCAAATTCGTTCAATTGGCAGATGTAACGACATACCGTACTTACATTATATAATACATGAAATTGGGATAACCGTTGAAAATGGTAAGAATATCCTTGTAAACGGCAGTTTCAGAGCCTTTTTGGGTTCCAACATCTTTCTTCGAGTCAATTCCATCGTCCTTCGAATTCTTGTTTACGTCATCATTGTTCGCAAGCACGTCACTTCCTTCGTCTGCTGAACTTTCCGCCTTGTCATTAGCATACACGTTTTGGCCACTGTCTGCTTCAATAGTTTCACCATCTTGTGTTGCCGCGACGTGGTTAATACTGTCATGGGCGGTGCCGTCATGACCAATTCCGTCACCAGTAGCAACGGTATCAGGGGAAATGTCCTCATGATCGTGTAAGTTGGTCGATAATTGTGTCTCCACTTCTTGGGGATTCCGGTTGGGATCGGCAGGATTAATTGGAAAATCCGGCTCTTCAATAGGTGAAGCCAATTCATTACCGGCTTTTACAGATTCCTCTTCTTCTATAATCTCAGCAATATCATCTACCACAAGGTGTCCTTCTCCATGGACATCCACAATAGGATCTTTCCATCCAGGTCTGGACAAACTCCCAGGTTTAGAATTAATCCTTTGGGCAGGGAGTAGTAGATTCGTATCATCAGTACCGATACGCCTCGGCTTTGGAATTCTGGTGTAAACTTGACCGATTGTCCTTGTCAACCAGGTCCCTCCGGCTTTGAGTAGTCGGATTACGTTAAACGGGACAGGTTTTACGTCTGAATGGTGTACAATGACGAGGAGAACCATTGCCGTACAAATAAGTTGAACTCTAATTGGACCCATTTTGTGTTTTCAGTGAAGAACGAAGACACTTTTCGATTTATAACTTCAAAATTGTGGAAGATTCAGGATTATATGTTGGTCATGAACCGCACGCGGACGATAGAGTTGTGAGGGCTGACCGATTTTTGCACAAAGGATGCATAAAAACGTTAGTTTTTTCCGCCTCGCAGTGTCATACTGTTTCAAGTTACAGTCAGTTATGCATACTTTCTTCTCTATCGACTACTATTGCTTTAGGGCCACCCTTGCTAACATAAACGAAAGAAAAATTTTAAGCGCAGTAGTCTTCCCTTTGTACCAGTTAAACAAGAAAAGGGAATTCACAAAATCTGATGTAAACACAAATGTCACTCCTAAGTAAACATCCAAACGACACATTATCAGATTACACATATTATTTATCATAAGGACCGAGTCGACAATTCTTTCTGTATCTTTCGCATTACTATACTGGTAGTATTTATCATTTCTGGTATAGTGTACTTCCTCATACGAATATGCATCCTGGACCACTCGTATGATACTTTGATTACTAGTTGAACATAAAATTCTGGATCTGTTCATGCTATTTAAAATAATCAGGTTCCACATAACATAGCACCGGTTACAGTCGTTCATTATTCTTCATGGACACCAAGGAGCGGTAGTGCCCAGCAATAGTGCAACCACCTTCAATAATCACCGATAATGTCCTTACTGCCTGATTTTCGCTACGACGATGTACAGAAAATTTACTCCAACAATGTCCTTTCCAAATATTGTACATTTCCACCCGCGTTGAAAGTTGAGCAGGCCAAATGCATTCACGCAATGCTTCTTAAGAAGGATTTACTAAGCATCCTGCCCACGGGCTACGGAAAGACGATTTGTGAAGTTTGTCCAGGAGTAATTAGTGCGCAGGTAATATCTCTAGTTTCGTATACATCCTCTACATTAGATTTCTTAGCTAGGCAGACGTTCCACATGTCTACCGTCCTCAGTATACCGTGCGCAGTCAAGGTCGTCTTTTATTGTACTTCCTGGAGACCAAAACTGCGATTTAATATTAACTACGAATATCTTCCTAACATGAAGGTTTTTTGCTACATTCTTAGGTGAACAACAGAATTTCACTTACAGTAATAATCTCACCACTAATTGCGTTAATGGAGGATACTGTTGCTAGAATTAGCTTATATGGACTAAAAGCTGTTTACTGGACTACAAAAGATTTCACACCGGAGAATGTGAATGCGTTCATTGGTAAACGTGCATATACTTTATAATCACACGAATCAATATTAGCACTGCGTAATCAAGACCTATTAAAACTTTATACGAAATGAAGGAAGCATATCTGGGATGGAGGCATGCTTCATCATGTCATCACCAGAATCACTAGCTGGAGCTCAAGTAAAGGATCTACTGAAGGAAATGAATCCGGAGATTGTGTGTGTGGATGAAGGTCACGTTGCCGTTCTCTGGTAATACATAAACTAACGTCTAATAAATATATAATAAATATTTCATCAGATTTCATTCTTTCAGGGGTGAGAAATTCCGGAAGGATTATGCGGTAATCTACGATATTCGAAGTTTCACTAACGCAAACTTCGGGGTGTTCACAGCCACTGTTACCCCTGAAATTTTAAATGAAGTCAAGAAAAGATCTGTGTTGCTGGAGCGTAACCTCACCGTAGTAGCAATTGTTCCAGAAAGGTTAGGGATCTATTATCGGCAAAATTCGTTTCGGGTAATGGCAAATATCAGTATAGATGATATAACTGAATTTTTATCAGATCTGACATCTATCTGGATTTGAAAAAAGGTACAAGAAATTTGGAGAACATGGAATTCATCTATGAGGCTTTGAGGAGTTTGAGGGAGAACTGCAATAAATGCATTATTTATGTGAACAATATTTCCACCTGTACCGAAATTTTCTTATGGTTTCGAAAAAAGTTAGGTGATTCGATAATTTATTTGAGGTCAGGTGTTAAAGTAGGTTTACTATTAAACATGTTCACTAGCTGCACGGAGGATATTGTGAGAAATGTTATTCTTAATGAATTCACAAAACCGGATGGATAACCGAGTAGTAATTGCGACAATCGCATTTGGTCTCGGAGTTGACATTCCGAATGTAAGAAATGTAATTGTCTGGGGGTCACCATCGGATTATATAACCCTCTGGCAAGAAATTGGTCGTGCGGCTAGAGATGGGAAAAGTTTTAACGCTATTATTTACCCGAATCGCCAGGGCGCGGGTTCTAAGCCGAAGGTTGTACTTCCATCGGACAGGTGTCTAAGGGAATTTATATTATCAAGATTTTTCATGTCTGAATCGTATAAGAGACCCACCAAGACAGGTCTGGACTGTTGCAGCTATTGCACTGGTCAGGCAGGATAATCTTCATTCGTGAGTAGGATCAAAGAAAAAATTGCTGGTGGTACAACGCCAATGGACACGTCGAATTAAATTAATCATCCGTTCCCGATTACGTCTCCTTTAAGGTTTTATTAAATTTTTTTAAAAAACACACATACAGCAATTGTAATTTTCATGTCAATGTAATGTGGCCATGATAAATAAATTATCCATGTTCACTTCAGAAGAATAATATCCATTAAAGATTTCGAACTGCGAGGCTGTGATTCATCAGCCGTTCTAAGACATGTAGGATTTTCATTAGGAGGGGTCTCAAAGACAATGTCACTCGTTCTCTCTACCAACGATATATTTTTTGAGTGCTCTCTAATACGTGTAATGTAGTCGGATATGTTATCCATGTAGACGTGGTTGAACTCAAAATTCTCGAATCCAATGTGGCATCTTGTTCCAAGGTCATCAAATACATTACTTTCCAAGAGTACTTGTGTGCAATCCATAATGTCTTCTATCCATTTCTCGTAATCCTTGGATGACGATTTTGGCTGTTCTTCATCAAGAAGGGCCCTCGCCAACTCAGTTCTTATGTTTGTAGTTACAGAAATTGTCTGACTCCGCCTTTCCAGTGTCTGAACAGACATTTTTCCGTGTGGCATAAAGACAAAATCTAGAAAACATAGAAGTACAACCATAAAAGCATAACATATCAGCAACTACAATTCAATTCAGAAAAAAACTTCACGTACCCTTCAAAGATGAATTAATGAATTCGTTTGGAAGATCGATAGAGATGTTTCCACCAGGTTTCCCGGTGACATTTGCGGTAGAATTGTTTACCAAGTCGTGAATAATGTTCTCTGGAGCTGCGCCATTCAGATAGGCGAGAACTCTGTGGCAAATACGAAAATATTGTGTGTGGTGGTTATTCCAGAGTTGAATAAGATGTAATTTCGCATAACATGTCATTCGTTGCCCGTCGTTTTCCCTAATAGAATCTCTGAATGCTTCATGGTTTAATGCGGAAAACATGAGGGATTTTGTGTATAGAAGTACCGAATCCAACCTCCCAGATTTGCAATTATTAGTGCAAAACCATTTCGCCTTCTTCTTAGTAGAAATTGGTGTGTAAATATTACCTCCACTTTTAACATGCTGATTAATGCATTGCCTGTGATACCATTGTTGATATGCACACTCACGGCTCTCACATCCTATCCAGTCTTGACGATTCGATTCGTTATACTGGGAGTTGCAAATACAGTACCTGCATTACAAGAAATTTGTGTAAATCACAGCAAACCATGCCACCCAAATTTATAGTAGTTTTTGGTAGATTTAGTTTGTTGGTAAATAGTGAGTTCGGTATTACGTTTTCTGGAATATTGCTCGGCCCACGTTTCTCCATTCAAATTCCATTATTTGCGTTGCCGTCTCATTCAGTAACTTCTTCAACTCAGGAGTAGACAAATGAAACAAATCTTCTGTACTAATGTCTGGTTTGTCCAATTTTAATAGCTTCACTGAAAGGGCCGTCACGTAGGAGTTTAAAACAAATCTCATAAACTTGTACGTGGGGTTGAATTTCGTTTTCAAATCCATCGACGCCTGCAGGGACATAAAACATGTTTAGATTCCTATGGATTTTGATCGCACTATAGTGAAGACTAACCTGGGAATGCTTAAACCTCGATCGCAGATTAGGAAGACTACCTCTGCTGGAAGTGTTCTCTTTTGACTTGAACAGTTTCTTCAAATCATCCTGTAATACAAAGGCAGAAAATTTTGATACACCCAAAAAAAACTTTCCAATACAACTGGAAGCTGAAATGTAACATTAATACCTCCAGTAGTAAGACCCTTTTATGCCAGTGAGAAACTCCAGGGTAGAATCTGTCCAGCTTTCCAGTTCGGGTAACTGAGTTGCAGCGATGATCCTGTGCTGCTCTTTGCCTGTCAGCTGTCAGTCCGTCCCCCCAACTTACACATGGAATCCAAATTCCATCTCCAGACGGCAAAAAGTGGCTTAGGTTTTCCATTATACTCATCATTCCTGAGGTTGTATTTTCATCGTGGGGAATGATTCCAAGGTTAATCTATTCCGAATTTTTGTTTTACGAATTGATAATAGCCTTTAGATACTAAATAACATATCTATTACTCACCACACTTGATATTTGGTTTGAATGGGCAGTGTATTGATGCAATTTGTGTTGATGAAAATCTTTTCCGAGTTTATCAAAAAGCAGAGTAGTCTTCACAAGAATTCTTTCAATCAGCGTGACATGATCAGCTTTGATTGAAGCAATATCTTTTTCGGTTGGTAGAAACTTGAACGGGTCAATACTTTCTGCGTAGCACACCTTAGTATTGAATTTGAATTTGGAAAGAGCAGTTGGAACCCGATTTCTTATAGCCAAAGCCGAGACGGATGTGGTATTCCGAGAATTATAGTCGTGGGGCCTGACACATTTGTTCAAATTATCATAACTAAGGGTAAATGATTGTATGTGGTCCGATCCCAATCTCAGATTTAACTTTTTCTTAGCTCCTCGTGATGCAGTAGGTACAACATCTGTTTAAGGAATATGTTCAAGAATCTCCAAATTTGGAAGTGGAGGGGATGGTGGTGTCTCTTCCAAAATTTCCGCCTCACTGCTGCGTCTGGGATCAGGGTCAGACAAATCAAGTGTCCTGTTGAGGTCCTCTGATAAGTCACCTTACGCCATTGTCATAGAGCTTTACTGCATCCGAGATTTCCTGTTTTGTATGTCAAATGATTTAAGATTTACTACACAAATGAATGGAATACATATCAAGAGAAATAATAACAAAACTAAGTACATTGTGGCTATATGAAATACTAAATAACGATTATAACCATTCAATGTCAAATAGAAAATTCAATGAAAACCTACATTTCTCCACATATTCAATTCTGTATCATAGTCTTTACGCAATGTGTCCAGTGTAGCCAAGGTGACGAGATAGGAAGTAGAAAGTCCAATTTCCTTGAATAATTCGTACGTCTAAAACATACATTTACATTATATGTAAAACATTTCAACATACTGTAAGGCTGCAAGCCGAATTATACTTTTTTGGATGCTTTAGTTTTCCACAAAAGCATACTGTTGACTTTTTGGAATAAGGAGGCATCTCTTCTTCTTTGTTGAACAGCCATACCAATGGTACTTCGCATCACAGAAGTAAATTCATTGAACCTTTCCGTTCGACCAAACATTCCATACAGCACGGCTAGTATGGTGGGGCAATTATGCTGGCACTCCATATGGACAGTGGTACTTGAAGGAATAGTTAATACCCTAGTAAGAACACCCCTGAAGGTTGTAACCTAAACAAATAATGAATTCATAAATATTTCGCTGAAAACTTTATTGCTCAAACGGGTCACTATTGTACAGAAAGCTAGGACTTGCATAGGCCAGACATTATTTTTTACCTGTGACAGTGTCTGCATTTCTTCGTGTGTAATCCTGCGTAGAGTATTGAGAAAGGTAGATTTGTCCACTGGATTTCCCATGGCATTTAATATTTTCTTTCTGATTGGTGTTTTTTTCATTAAGGTCTCCTTTTTGAAAGCTTTCTTTGTCTGGGTGATCGAATCAACAAATTTAATTGTATCTGTTTGAGCCCCAACACTTGATGCATGGGATCGTCCCGTATGCTCCGGCGTAGGATTATCAGTTTGTAGCAATGCAATTTCCATTGGGGGTAATCCTGATGTCAAATAAGTTGACGGTAGCCATTGCCGAATTTTACTATCAGCATTTGTTGTTTTTAAAAAATCCCATATTTTTTTTACTGTGCTACCAACAGCAGTATCGCACGAACGGCATAGAAATGATCGACCAATTTCATCCTCGGTAAAGTTAATTCTCGGAAATAAAACACGCAACCCTTCCGATGCTGATAAGTTTACTGAGCTTAATTTGGAGGTCAAACTCAACTTTCTGGTTCGACCTTTCACAATTAATGCTTGGTTACAACAGCAACAATTCCCAAGATCCATTTTCCAGGAATGTAGACGTATCTTTGATCATATTCGAACTATTAGTATTATTCTCTCTGTGGTTAGAATTCACGTATGGACTGGATACAGAAATGGTGGGATGGTGGGCACATAAGGAGAAGTAGACTGCCTTCAAAATTAGAGCCACACCTATAGGCTTACATATATGCATATGTCACAGCTGATATCAAAATGTGAAGTTGGTAAAAATAAAACTTTACAAACTCAGAACCGGTCTTAATTAACTGAATCCCGGGGTTCAGTTCGATATTTTGCGTTCTATCATTTCATAAATCGTAGATGTAAATTTCGTTACGATCATAAATATGTAATATTACAATTGATTACACATTTATGCATGATTGCACTCTGTTTTCGAAAGTAATTAACATTTTGCACAGTAGTGGTTATGTTTTGAACAAATGACACTTTTTTATTAACGAACACACAGAATCCAATCATTAGCCAATCACATTCTAATATTCTAATATTTAATTTCGAAATCCAAACTTTCAAAATGCATTGTCGTTCTTATTCATAGCAATAACTCGAATTATTGATTTAAATATAAATTTATAAGTTGGGTGTATGCATTACATCACAAATGCACTTTTTAGCATATTCATTTAATTTAATTATTGTGGAGTTTAGGGCCTTTCGGAGTATAAATATTTGTAAATACTATATTATTGGTTTTGTAACTAATCGATGTCTCACACTGCCCCACAGAGGGGTAGCGATTTGGCAACAAAATCAATTAGGCAACGCTGATGTGCAGTTAGTGCCCAAGATTCCTTGGGCAACAAAAAACTTTTTCTCTCCGGTGAAACAGCATGCAACTATACTCAACTCTAAATAAGTGCGGTAGCACGTAACTTTTAGAGGGGAGTTTCTCAACAACCTCGTTAGTACGGTCACACTGAATGAGAATCAAACGAATCATGAATATGAATCCAGATCAAATGTATACACGGGTGCATTTCTAATGTCCGCCATTTCTGCTCATCACATGTGCTCTGATCTCATTTTTTGTGGAACATTTATTATCCCAATTCTTGCATCTCAATTTGCAGTTAAAACACTCGGGTAAGTTATTCGGTCCTGGTCGATATCGGTACTCATAATTAACGCAACGTTTCACAAAAAAACAAATATTTTAAGGTACTATCCTAGCGTGCCGTATTAATCACAACAACATTTTATTAATTGCAGTGAGCCAAATGCGCTCGACACTAAGCCCGCTAAATGGCGTCTACACTATACGTGCTTGCAACTTGTTTTCAACAGATCAAATGCTATCGCCCACAAATATCTTGCTCCATTTGCTTGGATTGTATTCCTGACCTACGCCCTGATTAAGTTTAAACTTGACATCATCATTACATCCATAATACTCGTCATGTATGCCTTTGTAGGAATAGTCGCATACGTCATACTTCAGCGCATAGACGCATACTTCACCGAGCTGGATTCATAATGGAGTCATCAGTAATTGCACTGGATTTGGCAAAAAGACGATCCAAAACTACGAGAAACATATATTTCTCTAAATGGCTTAACTCTCGACAACCCATTACATTTTCCATCGGGTCATTTTCTAAGATGGAGAAAGAAACGACTGTTCAGTTCTGGGGAGCAGTTTTAAGTTGGACGACGAATCTTCACTGAACAGTTTAGTTCGTGGACACCCTGTATATGCATATTGCTTGGACGAGTTCTTCACAATATGCATACCTTATTTTTTTATTTTGAGGACTTTCCTAGCCACAATAGAAACATTTCTTATTAATTAAATGTTTGTGTCCATGTGACACGCGATGTTCTGCAGAATTAAATCGGTTAGTTAAAGCTGCACATTAATGAAGTAGGAACAATTCCCCGATTGGTTCATAAATTTCTTAGCACCCGGGATCTATTTATATTAAAAAACAAAACCAACTGATGGTCCTACGTTTTGGCGAAACTAATATATGTAGCAGACGCAACCGCACCGTCATTCCTTTCTTTGTATTCTGACAGTCTGGGTGAAAGGGAAATACATACCGTGGATTTTAGTATAGTTTAAGACTTTTACTCAAGTTAGACTTAATATATTTTCGATAACTACGATAATTAAAATCTGTGAAGTGTCTCAGTGTGGTGGGCTCTGCTGGTCATCATAAACCTTGTAGGCTCGGCTGAGGCATTTGTATTATAATAACCAATAAATTAAACCAGGTAATTATGGCCAGTTAATTGTTTATATACCGCGCGAGTGTCTGTGTTCGTATATCCTTATTTTTATTTTTCAATCATTTCGAAACCCAAGTAGTAAAATATGAGCATATGACTAAAAAATTTGGACAAAATTTGATATAACGCAACTTACCGAACCCAACCGTCATTACAGAGAGAACAGAAAGAATACATATATTGAAAATTGTCATATTAGAAAGTAAAAAAAATTCAATACTTTCGAGTCTTTAGAGACGTTCTGTTTGGTTGCCAAATATTTTACAGTATTAAAATAAACATGACTAATCCACAACGTCGTTCAGATGACTAAATCAATTATACTAAATAATAAATTTTTCTTTCTCTTTACTCTAACTAGTTCTTCACAACATGCATACACTTTATTCTTTAATTTTGTAAACCTCTCCACACGACACAGTGGAAGTTTTATATTGATTGAACTTGAGTCTACATGCGACAGGCAGTCACGGAATACATTTTATATAAAAGATAGTTTACAAGGTGTCCAAGAAATATTTCCATCTATTTTATATTTTAGTATTTTTGTACACAGATTACGTTTAATATAATTCGATTTATTAAAATTCACGCAAAGTAAAACGTTTTCAGAAAGAATAAACTAAAAGAGGGTACAACAATGCCAGGGTACGTCAAGACGCGAGCAATGCAATTTTTCCACCTGATGCCAGTCGTACATAGAAAAACGAAGATTGACAACGTGCAGAGTAATACTACTCCTAAGAATTCAACAGAATTCTTTGGCAAGACGTTTGGAATGTTTGGCGTGCTCAGCGCATTTGGTGAACTTCAAGGGAGACCTTGTCATTTCAATACAAGAACGCTTAGACTGGAAAGGGTCAATTCTAAATGGAGAACGTGTGTTTGGGTCATCTCAACTATTTTTGTACTATTGAGTACTTTAGGGCAAGGAGTTATCCTTGGACAAGACTACATCATGGGTAGACTTCAGATCGGTGATATGGTTTACTTCTGTCGATGCTTGTCATTAATAATATGTGGACTGTGCACATTGGTTGTTCTGAATGATTCTATTTTCATTATGGAAGTCATTGATTTTACAAACAAATTCATCACTTTCTCTATTCTGCTTGCAACTGACCGTGCCATTCTACGCCCTCGAGGCATGGATCGGACCAGTGCACTGATAATGAAGGGTATCCTGGCGATACTTCTCTTAATGCTGGTGGCTGTATCGACTGTACTTTTGCTTCGGTGTGAATTAAATCCATTTGGAGATGTGTTACCAATCTGCCTCATCCACACCGTTGATACTCTGAATAACTATGAAACGACTTATGAGAATGAATCTACATCAAATGTATTCATGGGTGTGCTATTAATGTTCGTCATTGCTGCTCATCATATGTGCTCTGGCCTCATTTTTTGTGCAACATTCCTTATCCAAATCCTTTGCGCTCAGGTTGCCCTTAAAGCACTCAGGTAAGTTGTTACTCTGTCCTGTATGGTTCCAGTCTCGCAGAGTGTACGGTTGGGATATCTAAGTAGTATAGGGTAATGTCATGAGGGCACAAACTTCCAAAAAGGAACTAGTGTTGTGATTCCTATATGCAGTGAGGCCCCCAACGCCACACTCAGTTACGCAAAGTAAGCTATAAGTTTGATACACATTGTGATCTGATGAACCAAATTAATTCAGTTCTTCTCATTACCTTGTACTCAGATTCCCAGGAGGGTGTTACGTAGAAATGAATGTCTCCTAGTGTAATAGCAAGCAGAGCAGATGTGTCTCAATTTCACTATATAGCCGTTTCGTAATTATGCACTCAAGTTTATTCCATTTCTAGCGCATCTTTTTGAATATCTAGTGCATAGGCGATTTTCCATGTAAAATAAAATATATTGACAGTTCAGTTACAATTTAATTTTAAGACAATTGCTTGGAATTATAATCATTTCATGAAAATGATTAATAATGTAATTTATTTTAATGCGATATTTTATTATTTGCAGTGTATCGAAGAGACTTCATACTAATCCAGACAAATGGCGTCTACATTACACATGTTTGCAACTCACCTTCAACAGAGCTAACGTGATTGTCTACAAATATCTTGCCCCATATGCTCTCCTTCTTTTATGTGCATGGATTGTCATCCTCACCTACGCCATGATTAAGTTG
>JAQGCB010001144.1:0-15942 GCA_034698835.1 Protaphorura tricampata | reverse complement strand
AACGCAACGCCCATCGAGTTTCAGTGAGCATCGACCGAGTCTCAATATGCACCGATGCTCACTGAAACTCGATGGGTGTTGCGTTTCTTTTCTTTCTCGGTGTATAATGATATTTATAAAAATAAATATCAAAAATATCATTATATTTATTTATTTTTATCCGACATATGGAATGAGCACGAAATGCACAATTTGAAAGGTAGTCACTCATAATTCCCACCCGGGGCACTTTCCCCCTACGCTTACGACATCAAAATTGACATTAAAATCAGTTCAAAGTATTTTTTAAACTAACCTTTTACATGTCTGTTCAAATTAAAATTTGAATAATGGCTTTAAAAAATCCCAAGGAAATACAAACGCAAATGTACAAATACAAATGTAGCAAAGCAGGAATTAAAAGTGTGTTTCCAACATTCGGTTAGTACGGTTAAGTTAATTCTACGTACGAAATCAATAAAACGTACTATGCATATTTGCATATTATATACAGTACCTTGCGCAAAAATGAGATGTCCAAAAAATTCGATTTATATCAAAAAATCGGATATGTATCCGATATGTTGGATATATATCAAAAATATCAAGGTATATCTCCAATTTGTTCGATATATATACAAAATATATGCCAGAAATTTGTTTCGAAATTTTTTGAGTCGAACTGTGCGAGATTATAGAAATATAACGTCCAAGTAATCCTGGGACATCCTGTTATCTTCATTTTTTGATGATTATGTCTGTGTAAGCTGACAAATAAAGAAGTATGATGATGATGGGTATTTTTTGTTACTATTTTTGTAGACACATTGACAATTACGTCTTTGATAATTTCATAGTTTTAGTTAATAGACTAATTTGGTAGTCTAATGTTGTATGGCAAGTCGTTACCACTACTAAAATATACCGTCGTTGTTATGAGGCCGTTAACCGACGTTGACCATCTGTCACTGTCTCCTTAATATATTATACATTCCGTGGACTCTATAGGCAATTGTTGCTTCGACATAAAAAAAGTCAATTGTCTTGTCAGAAATGTTGATTTGTGTATGATTATTTTAATTGACTTCATTCCCAAACCAGTAATGATGTGGTTTATTTCCAGCTGTTAAATGTCAGACTTCTTTCTCCAGTCGTATAATTTCTGTTTAACTTGACTGTCTGTCATTCCAAAGTCATTAGAGATTTTTCTGGTGTTGAATATTCTTGGAATTTTTAAAATTGACAGCATTTAGTTTTTGTAGATTCATCAAAATGGATCACTCCATATTTTACGAAAAACTTTTCTCCTGTCTCGGTGGACGGTGACGACCGAGTCGACCGATCGGTCGACGGTGGACTATCTTATAAAATTAATTCTCAAACATTAAGAGTGACTCAAATCAAGTTCGGTCTATTTTACTACCTTTCTGTCATTAAAGTTTATTTCTTAGCATTTCTAACATTCAAGCATTTGATTGTTCTTCTGTGCAATGTGTCGTCTGCCGAGCCTGATGAAATCAGTATCTTCGTTCAAATAATATATTTTCTCTCAACGGCTTCCGCATTAGATATTTGCAAGATTCAATTTCAGCGTGGTGATGACTGATGAGTTGGCACAGTTATTCACATCAATAAATCAAAACACTGAGAAATCTAAATCTAAACTCGTCAATGCCATGCTAAAAATTCGACTCTTCCAAATTCGATTTGTACCAATTATCATTTTTTTCCTCTCTTTTGGTCACAACAATGTTCTACAGTTTTTACCCAAGATTCCCTGCATTTACGTATTTCTTGTGTCCTGAAAATTATGCCGGGTCAACATTTTTTCGTTTCGTCATTGGAATTCCAGATTTGTTTCAATTGTCTGTTGGATGGGTTCGTATTATTGTATTGGATATCACCACAGGAATAATTTCGGATTGCTTGGAACAATCCTTGGATACTTGTCGAACGATTAGTATCTACAAAGAGGTACATGTTAAAATTGCACTCTTTAACGAAGTGCTCGGGAAAGTCATTATCGTCAACAAGGCATTCATGACACTCTGCATTCTCCTCATCCTTTATGAAACATTCGTCATTCGAGATTCCCCATTAATTTGCATATTTTTTCTTGTGAATGTATTCATAGCTCTAGTTAGACTTATGATTTTACTCTTTCCTCTTGCTAGTCTTAAGAACAAGTCAGAAAGGGTGATAAGAAGATTAAAGTTCAGCCCAGGGGTGTCAGAGATGGAAATCAATTGTCTACGCCCATTCTATGTGTCTGCCGGAGAGGTATACAAAATAGATTATGATTGTATATTTCATTATATTAATTTTCTTGTCTCATATATTGTAACCATTGTAACCATGTAAATGTGTTTTAGTGTTTGCCGCTGAACTACTGTTTTAGAATTGTACTGTGATAGGGACAGTGTGTTCTTGGATATACACCTCGGAATAATTACTGTTGTAGATTGGAGTGAATAAATTTGATGTTATTCGTACCAAAAAAATACTATTGATTCTTCGGCATTCCGTTTTTATTTACAATCTCTTCTGTGATATCAGTATTAGAAAAATTCAAATTCGGGAGTATTCAGAGTTAGTAAACTAGGAATTTTTACCATAAACTCTGAATAAAACAATTAATCTTGCACAAAAATGTATGCACAATATTACAGAAAAAAATATACGCATGCATCGCGTATCATTTGAATCATGCATACATACCAGTAACGGAAATCGACTTAATTAATAATTGACAAATGGATTCGAGGTGTCCAAATTTTTATATCATATTCTTACCTTATTTTAAAAATTCACAAGAAAATATTTATGTGAAGTACAACTACCAGTTGGACTTAAATACCTTAATTCTGAAAGCTACACTTAAAATGTATATAAAAAAAGTAATATGTAATCCCCGACAATACTTTAGAGTAACTGTATATTTTACTGAATTTGTTAAATCTTGCTAAAAAGCGTTCATAAAATAAATTGATACAATTATTAAAATTTTGTGAGAAGACCCATTGCGTAGTAGTAGAGTGCTTGAGTGAACGGAAAATATTAAAATATAATTATCACTCTTGTTGCTATAGCAAAATAATTTTTGACAGAATAAACTGGCCAGATTGACCTAGAGTTGCAAGTAATAATCATGTGCGTCACAGCTTAAACACAAACAGTATTTTTATCTACCGCACACGTACAAAGCAAAAAGAACTGTAAGAGTGGCACATTGTGACTTTATCACCTGGTTGACCCAACCCTTGAGTTTTACCTCGTGCTTGAAATTGTGTAATTTGTTAATATTACTGGTATGTAGGGGTTGATTTGTGTAAGCCGGCATCGTGCCCTACGTGATGATGAGCTCTACTATCATTCAGTTAAGGATTCTCACTAACGATTACCGATTGCTGTACATCATCTACTTCACCTCTTCAGAACATTAAAGTGAACTAACGAGGTGTTATTTTTTTAAACAAACTTCACCTGTTATACACAATAAATTTCACGGCCAAAGGAATTGAATCTGTTGGTCATCATTTTTCATTAGGTTTTTTCGTCCTCTTAAAATTGAGTATTTTAGACATTGAACAGGAGCCTCGTTATAAGACACCGCATTATAAGACCACACATGTTTGAAGACCCGGTTTGAAATTTACTATTTAAACTGCACTAGAGCTGACGTAGTGTCTTTGACGAGTAGTCGTTATAAGTCCACCCTGGTATAAAACCCCGTCTTTCAGTGCAAATGCAAATCTTATAACGAGGTTTGACTATAATAGAATTGTGTTCTGGAACCAAACAAGGACGACAATTGCGTGCTTTGAAATAGCAGATTGATATGAACTGAATGCAGAGTGCTAGGGATAATAACTAGTTTGTTTTATATTCAAGTACAGATTTACTAATAACTAGGTACATTTTGCTCCAATCTGCAAAGCCTGTAGTACACGGATTGTCCGACTAACCGTCCGTTTAGTCCAGTTGGTAATAAGTGTGGCCTTGATAAGGGTACACTAAATTTTTTAATTTTTTAATTGAATGGAATTTGGGATTAGTTCTTTCAAATAAATGCTCTCAAATACGGAGCAAATTTTCCATCGCATTTTAAACTTATTCGCTAGAACTGTAACAAGGTAAACTTTATAGTATATGCAACAATCACTGATTGTTGAATATTTTGTAAAGTTTATTTTGTTACCCTCAATTATGGACAATGAAATGGTAACTTGTGTCAATTTTCGTATGTAATTTGAGTATCTGCCTATTATATGCTTGTACTCTTAACCTGTGCTTTTACATGCTTCCTAATATACAGTTCAAAGACTGTTCTAACTTACTGTCGCCATCTCAATTAAGACCTTTCAATTTTAAGTTCTGAAGCAAAACCGCGGCCTCTCGGTCAGTCGCGTCTGTTTATAGATGATGTCTGTTGCTTGAAAGTTTGAAGCGTGTTAATTTTACAATATGACAGATTGGTTATATTGACATGACAAGCCGCAAGGGTTTAATAAAATTAATTAGGCTGATTGTGGAACTAATTAAATTATTGGTGAATTTATTTTGGAAATATGGAAATAAACAACTCCAGTACAACCAAAACTATACTAAATGCAGGTGTACATCTAAATCAATCTCAAAAATAAAATATGATGTAACTGTAGCGTACTAACGGTAATGTCAATTGAACGAATTGTGTAAAATTGTTCTTTTAGTGAAATTTCTAATTGTAAATATTGTGTCGTTCAAGTATTTGTATTTGGCCTGAAACTAAATCTAATCTTTAACCCAATTAGACTATTAATTTCAATTAAATGTCGTGAATTATCCTTTGTACTCACTAATTATCTACGTAGGTACCTTCACCATTCAATACTAAATCAATAGGCATTTTTGCAAATTCCCGTAAATATACATGTTGACCCATGGGTAGTGGAATAAGCTGTAGCTCCCAGAGAGTATATGGCGATAACACAATATCTCCGGACCTTAATTTATCATAAACTTCATTCCTGTCGTGGGGTAATCCATTAGAATTATCTTTCAAAAATCCGTAGGTTATATCCAGTCGCTCTGTGGTGATCGACACAGTTTTGTTTTTATATCGGTAGTAAGAATTTCCAGAATGAGTTAGCTTAACTTGATATGTATTCAAATTCTGTAAAAGACGTGATTCCTCTGCAGAATTATTACGTAAGATGAATTGGAGTTCAAGTCTACTGAATTTTATCGCGTCCATTTTCTTGTGATAGTCGTCAACGTTGACTGCCGGCAGTACTACCCTCTCACCACTCAAAAAGTTACCAATTTCACGGCCATAATCTTCATGACTCCATACCATAAAGGAATTCTCTCCCAATCGGCAGCTAGACGGTAGAAAAGAGCAACCTGTGAAATTTCTGTGGTGAAGGTTCGAATCGTACGAAACAATTGTTGTTTGATATTGTTTTAATTTTGCAAGTAATTTTTTAATATTTGTCCCAGCTGACGTTGCTAATTCCTCCAAGTTTGTTGAATTGGAAGGAAGTTCTTCCAAGTCTGCCGTGTATAGATTTGCAAATGGGAATACCCACATTTCAAAGGAATTAAGTGATGACTGGTATTGTTGAATCAAAAGATTAGACTGGGTCAAAATATCCAACTCTCCAACCATTTTTTTGAGTTTTGGATCCGAAATATTCAGAGACACAAAAGACGTGGAACCGATCGCTGCAATAAAATTAGCTAGTTGTGCCTGGTCTGAGTAAGATTGGAGTCGATCGTAGACATTGATTTGGGTTGTTATGGCGTCAACCAGCATTTCGTAACAACGCCTCATCTCTGGCTCTGTTTTAAATCCCTCGGTAAATTGGGTTTTGATATTATTTTGTATATTCCTCAATGCTTGTGAAACTTGCCATTTACCAACTTCTAAGGAAACAGCAGATCTACTCCCAAGGTCACTGCAATATAAAATGATAATTAACAATTTGTAGAATTTGGTTATACGGATTTTTTAAATTAACATTCCAGTAGAATATTTGTTCGATGATTAATTGATTTTCGAGTTAGATTGAGTATTAATGCACGTGATTTGGGATTAAGTTTATTACTGACCTAACCACCTATTTCATACCTTTGAAAATTGTTAATATCGTCCGTCATATTTGTAACCATCGGAATCAAAGTCGAATAAATATTTTTCTTGTGTTCCATTAATTTTTTATCCTCTTCCCATGTCTTCGAGATTTGATCCTGCAGAATTGCCATCTGGGCTTGATTCACATGAATGTTGGAAATAATATCCCCAACGGCAGCGACAACAGCGATAACTTTTCCAACCTTTTCCAATTTCTTTTCAAACTTCTCGTTTCCTCTCTCCTCTTTCTCCACACTTTTTTTATATTTGTCCAATAAAGGCTTTAACTCTTCTTTGCTGGTTTGAATTAAATCTTCAGACGCAGTGTAGGATGCCAAACCTTCAGCGTTTAATTTTGATACATCACCCAAAGCTTCGTTTGTCTTATTTGCAATGTCGATTTTTTTCAATATGTCATCAACAGTTTTCTGGATAGTAGATGTTTTCTCAGGATCACCTTCTACTAATTCCTTGACTTCAGACATGTGATCCTGGAAAGCCTTGAGTCTGTCTTTTGTGTATTTTTTGTATTCCCCTGTCACTGTTCCGTACAACTCTTGTATTGACTTTGGAAGGGTTAGAAGTCTCTCTTCAATTGGCGAATCTGCAGTAAATTTCTCGGCAATACCTACTCCTGTTGCAACAACAGCACCTAATGGGATCAAAAATAACTTCACATATATATTCTGAGAGCAATTATATTTAAGTTAGTAGATAATAGTAATTTTTAATAACAAACTCAGCTTACCTGCCGCCATCCCAATGGGTCCTAGCAAACTTGCAGCTACACACGCTACTTTCAAAGTCCCGAAAAGTACACCCAGTGCCATCTGTTTTTGCAATTCCTTTTCTTTTTCTAATAATTTTTCCCTCTCCTTCTCTTTCTCTTTCTTCAACTCGTCTACCTCCTTCAGTAGGTTCACAATATTTTGTTCAATTTTTGTCTGGATATTCCTAATCTCTGGTTTGATCACATTTTCTATCATCTTGTATGCTTCGGTAAATTTTTCATCAATACGAGCTTGATACTGTTCCTTCTGTGCTTCCACTATGGAATGCCTCATTTCATTCTTCACTATTTCACGGAATCCTTCAACGTTTTTTTCAGCATTCTCGAAATATTTGGCAATGTCAATGACAAGGATAGATTCCAATGGGGTTTTGATACTGACGACTTTACTAAGAATTGCACCATATAAAATACCGAGCACTTTCCTTGAGATTGTAAGGCTACTGTTCTGATTGTAGGAGTCAATCAATTTACTATGTGTTCTATTCAGCAGTGATTCGTAGAATGGCAGTAAATCTTGTGAATTTTGGAAACCTTGTGTCTCTAAGCTTATGAGCTCTTCATAGAGACCACTGGCGTCGTAGATTTTTTGCACTTCATTGTCTGTGTCCAATTCTAGCAGAAAGTCCGACAGAGATTTTTTCAAGAACGCATTAGCCAAATCAGATCTAGCCACTTCCTTGAATCTGTTAATGTATGTCGCGTGAAACTGAAGAGTTTGTTCCCTTGATGGGTTGGGAGACTCTTGTTCAAAAGTATTTGTGCCATCACCGCTATCTGCTCTTTCCTGTTTATCTTCCCACGGCTCTCTACTAGGTTTAGGGTGAAGGGGATAGGAATGACAATGATAATTTCCCCAATCATAATCTATATAACTTGCAGCATATATTTGAACATCAATATGACTTCCTTTCTTGCCATTCCAACCACCCTCGCCACTAACGCCAGGAGTACCAGTGGCGCCAACATCGCCAGCTTTCACTTGTACGTCATTCGAGCCAAGTTCCACTGTTCTCACAGTTCCAGGTCGTCCACCATCTCCTCCTGCTCCGCCTTTCCCACCAATACTACCAGATGTTCCGTCTTCTCCAAAAAAACGTACCGGGTAACAACTCTGTCGCCAACGATTAACGACGGGCTCTCCTATATCATATCCATAATCAGAACCCCTTATTGCAATTTCTCCATTCTGCCAGGCGGCACAAACGTTCTCATCGTCTAACAAATCAAGAGCACGTGCATCTGCACCGTTTGCCCCGTCGCCTCCTTCGCCGCCATTTTGGGCGGGGCAGCCCTCCCCTCCGTTCGTCGTGACATTGAGCGCAGCGCCACCTGTACAACAAATAACACGCAGCCTTAATAAACTCTACCTCTTACAAGGGAATGCCGCGACCTTCCTACCGGGACCTAGACATGTCATATTTTTTTCTGGGTGCCCTGGGATGCCCTTAGTGGGGTTTGGGCAATATTTCCGTGCTGTAGTGAAAACAGTTCAAATTACTAATTTTTGAAAATTGACTTTCCTGGGACCCCAGGAAAAGTTCGGATTTTATAAGAAAATCTGAAATTGTGTATTGTGCTATCTCATTACCTAAACCGTAGTGTGTGACCAATCTGTGTGCTAGGAGTCGCGTCGGCGGTAGGTTAATACAAACATTGGCCAAAAACCTGTACATAACGACCACTGGATGCTGTCATGTCAATTAATGCGTGGAATACTCAGGAACCTGTACATAGCGACCGCTACATGCTACCACGTCGTATATACGTGGAACAGTCAAGAATTAGTCGTTAGCGACCATCACGTTACTCTCGTTCTCTCAATATGTATATTTGCCCCTACTCTGTCCTCACCAATGTTTGGCAGCAACGATCAAATAACTATGCGCGTAACGTCATTTGGTCTCCAATATGCAAAAAGGCATACTAGATGTTGACAATGACCAGTCTGTCGACGCGACTCCTAGCACACAGATTGGTCACACACTACAGTTTAGGTAATGAGATAGCATAATACACAATTTGAGATTTTCTTATAAAATCCGATCTTTTCGCAGGAAAGTCAATTTTTTACGTGTTAAATCCCATGCTCTTTTTATATTTTCGCATTTCGAAAAGTTTCGAAAATATTAAAAATTTGTAATATGAAGTGTTTTCACTACAACACTGAAATATTGTCCAAACCCCACTCAGGGCATGCCAGGGCACCCAGAAAGAAATGACATGCCAGGTTCTGGTAGGCAGGTAGAAGCATTCCCTTGTTAGTGTGCCTGACACTATAAAAACACAAGGTAAAATACAGGGGGGAAAATACCGGGGGTGTGGAATTCCGGTTACGAATCCGGAATTCCGTACTGTTAACCCATCCGTGGATCTGAGATCGCGTGGACCATTAAAGTATTGCAAGATTATTCGAATGCTCTATACAGGTACCTACAAGTTATCCATATGATTCACATTAAAGGCATGATGGTAGATGGCTGTTGGCTGTATATGTTGCTGCGTATAGGTAGTAAGTCTGATAAACTTATAATAGCATTATAAATCGTTAATAGTAATTTGGTCTAACCTGATGCCTCGAACCTCCGCCAAATACGGAATATATTTCCTGCATTTTTTCCTGGTAGCCCTGGAACTCCATCCTTTCCCCGAAAACCACCATTTGCCTTTTCGGGAGTAGGTGGCACAGAAGGACATATGCTTGCCCCATTTAAATCAAACACACGTTCACCACTAACTACCCATTTTGGAGCAATTAAACTCAGCTGAATATTATCGTTCGGATTGATATCACGTCCTACAATACCCGCGTCCACAAATAGTGTGTTCGTCGCAAAAACAGCGATATTTTCGGCCCCCTTTGGAATACATTTGACAACGTTACTGAATGTAACATAGGCTCCTTGCACAATTACGTTTTTCTTGGTTGGGTCAACCATGCAAGAACAATTTGTCTTTAAAGTTGTTTGAAGGAGGAGCATTATATTTCTGATTTTGGTGTTTGTGGCGGCATTATTGCCACTTAGTACGGCCGGAACAAATGACTTGAATGATCTAAGATTTCCAAAATGAGTGTTAATGAAATCCGTCGCATTACTTGCCACTTCAGTTTCATTAATCTGGAGGTCCTTCAAGTGTTTATCGTCATATACTTGGACAGATGATCCCGAAAGGTCATCAAACAAGTCAAGCAAGTATTCATTCCAATTGTTCTCGTTTTGAATTGTTTTTACGATGTTTTCAATAGGTTGGAGCCATAACAAAGGCTCCCATTTTCTCCATTGTTCCTTTGGAACTACACGCTGAACAGATGATAAAATCTTCGTTTGTTTCAATATTTCCAAATCAGGTTCAGCTTGTACGATATGGTTCAAACCAATGGTAACAGATTCCAAGTAAGATATCAAGTCAAAGTCTGGAGACTCCGTAGTCAATTTCAATTCATTTTTCCATTGCGTTATTTCCTTCAAATCCGATTGTACTTTCTTCGTGCGATCATGAATTCCATTGTTCGCCATATTGTCGGCTGTGGCAGCAGTAGTTTCGTACTTGTCAATGACTTTCGACGCATAGATTTTGAAAGCATTCAGCATGGATTGGTGAATTGCATGTGTGAAATTTTTCGCCAAATAGTAAGAGAAATGATCCGCCAAATTTTGTACAGGTTGAATCCACTGGCTGGTATGATCGGTTTGAATATTATTTCCCTCAGTATCTAGAAGAAACTTCATATAATTACCCTGGTTCACGAGATTAGTGAATTTTGTCTCCTCAATAGGCGAAAGCGAAGAAAATTGTTTCAATTTTGAGACAATTTCTATTGTTATCAGATTTGGTGTCGCGTATGAGTTCACTTTATTTTCAAAATCCATCAGATTGAGTGACTCTGCAAGTTTTTCTGGATCTGAAAATATTCCCAAATTGATTTGCGGGTCGATTGCAAAGTCATTGACCTCTTCAACCATATATTTGAAAAGGGAGTCGGAAATAGATTTGGTTTCCAAAGTAATATTGCGACTGATGCCAGAAACGAGATCATTGACGAGGAGTAAGGCTGTAGGTGATAGAGCGTAGCCAAAATCCCCTGGTGTTTTCTCCACATAACTAATATCATGTGTAATCATTCGTCTGAGTTGTCGTCGATTGTTCTGCACGCCCCGAACTTCACTGAGGATTCCGGCCTCGGTAGGTGCTCGAAATAATCCGATACGGTCATATTCGCCGTCTGTAAAAATATTGTTTGAGAAAATTTAATTTTAAAAAATTGATATATTTTCATTTAAAAAAATGAAATTCTAAAGCTTAATGGTCGGTTTGGTTATTGAATTACCATTATTCTTATGCAAAATGGCGTCTAGTAGTTCCAGTGCGGCCGGGAGGTCTTTTTCCACAAAAACTTCCTTCATTTCTTCCATAACTTCCACAAGGAATTCCGCTATATTATTCACTACTTCGTCATCCTCACCTGCGGACGCCTTGACTTTGCTTGCAATCAGACCAAATGCATTTGTAAACTTGGCAACATTCTTAACTAGTACCAGAATATGTCGAATGAGAGAAGTAAATGCATCACGATCTGAATCCGGCTGCAGAGCCACATGATTCACCACCATTACAATTTTTATCCTTGACCCATGATCTGCAACTTTCTTAATAAAATAAGCATTCCCAATTTCAATGTACGGTTGCTGATTACGCGTGTCAGCAAAACCTGGACAGTCATAGTAGGCTGAATTTGTTTCATTGTCAATGACGAGTTCAGGAAATATAGATTTTGATATGGTAGTTTTGTCACTAATTTTCCCACTTGTATCACGAATCAGGTAGACCCCAGACTTCCTAAAGTAATGCAATAATGTTTTTTGTTTAATTACAATAAATTTTAATAGCTTTCGTGGGGACGGCTGAAGAGAAGTTGTTTTAAAATCAGTTCTCATTTTTCTAGACTCAAGAAGCATATGGAAAATACTCAACTTAATAAAATTGTCGAAAAATCTATGGAACCTAGCAAAATTGCATTTCATAGACACAATAACATACTTGTAAGATTCAAGCTGTGAATTATCACCGGCAATGACTTGAACTAAAGTGGATTTCCCAGAACCCGTATTTCCTACCACGAGGATAATATCCGTTTGATTACTCAATTCAATCAATGAATCTCCTTCGGCAAGTAATTCCATGGTTTTCTCGACAATCTTCGCACTCGTATCCGAACCATGATTCTCAGAATTTCCTGGGTAAGACAAACATTTGTAAGCTAAAGTGTAAGCTTAGGTGTTAGCCGGATATTTATTTTTTGGAAATATTTCCTGGAATATATTCGGGTATTTTTGGTATTTACTTACGTATTGGGACAGCATTTTACATAAATTACTAAAAGCTGGCAATTTTGTAATCATCATAAATTGCTGTCTGGTATGAATTTGAGTACCCGCGGGTATTTTCTCGGGTGTTTACCCAGGAATATTTCCGGCCATTTTGGAAATTTACAACCTTAGTGTTGACACTAAAATGTGGTTTGAAATAAATTTTTAGAGAAATATATTTGTTTATGGAGTGAGAACAGACTCTGTAGAGTTTTTTGAGAAAATATTGCTGCTATGACATTATTTTGTTACCCCGTATTTATTAAAGGCTGTATTTCGAATATTTTTCTATTGCAATTTGGCTAAACTATTCGCCTTACCTTGCCCAATTTGGTAAAGATTTGCCGGACTTGATTTTTCGAAAGATTTATTTTGGCTAAGCTTTGCACAGTGTGAGGACCAAGGACAGAGTAGACAAATTAGGAAAATCTGAAAAGCATTCATTTTGAATGAATGCTCAGTGCAGGATATTAATGAATTGTGTGGAAGTTTGTAGTAGTACATATATATTTTTATTGAATAAATTTGTCGCTTGGCACTTGTCGGCTTCATTAGAACGATTCCGCTGCGCTAGCCACAAGATAAGTCTCAAAGGCAAAACAGCACCGCCGCCACATCCGTTTCTTCTAGGAGAGACCGACAAACGGGTGTTCACATTTTTCAAAATTTATATTGCTTTGTCGGCAATTGCTAAGGCAGACACTGATTAATATTTTTCAGGAGACGGTGCCAATTCAATTCACTTCAACGTTAAGAAATGGGAGTGCGTGTGTACGTGATCGTCTTTCAGTCAATGCGGTTGTTCTAATCGGAACAAAAAATTTTAGTCGGCTGTTTGGTAGCACTGTTGAGTAATGTAATTGGTGGTAGCCCTGATTGGAAGACTCAACAATTAGATTACCACCGAAATTTCTTTATTTTCAAATCTTTAAAATTTACATGAACACGTGTGAATGATGATTCGATTTCAATACAACTTTTGAAAATAAGTAGATTTTGAGTGTTGTGCATATTTTATGGATTTTTCTCTCATCTCAACAAAATGTTCACTACATTCTCTCTAAGGATAAAATTCCTTACAGGTATTTAGAATCGATTTCAATTTATTGGCGCAGAGATGTCGAATTTTAAATCGTTCAGCCCTTCATCCAGTTAAACAGCTATATAGATTCCCAGAAATAACTGACCCAGAAAGTGAGAAAACATTTTTGAACCCTCTCTTTACACTAAATAACATTATTTGATTTATTACTCATTCCAACCAAACCAGATACACAATATATGTAGTTTAGGACCAAATATTCACTGAATTAAGCAAAAATGATCACTAGTCTGTTTCTGATCTTTGGGGAATTTTCTTCTTATAAATAAATAAATTAATTCTGTTTACCATAATATAACTCTTACGGGTATCGACCCCGCGAACTCTTTCTTGCCGGGAAAGTGTTCTCACTGAACTACAGAGCCGATGTTAATATTTCCACTCCAAATCTCGACCTGCCTTCGCAACTACTGTGGTTAGAGTTGTAATATACTAGGCCACCGCGTCCGCCTCTCCTTGGCTTTGATAGCCTCCGCCACTACCACCTCCAGTTCAATAATAATTTGAAGAACCAACAAAACCTTGAACTCCCACACAGGAGAAAATAGCAAAATGTACAAACATAGAAGTTTTACCCACACAATTGCATTTAAAACTTTCGGAAATTTGAATGGCAGAAATACCTGGGAAATGTGTATTTGTAGTTGCATTTGCATTTTTAGTGAATATTATCCAGCAAATTTTTCGGCAAGTATAACCTGACGTAAAAATCTGAATACACCCTGTAATTGTTCGTTTTATTACTTTTACCATTACTAATTTATGTTCGAAGATTCTATCTGCACTTTGTAATTGTAAGTAATTACATTTTGAAAGTAATTGGCCCACGTCTTTTTACTCGTCGTCACTAACTTAATTACACTTTTCAATTGGGTGTATCACTATGCTGAGAACTACATGGAGTTGGACACAAATAACAATGCAAGAATTTTGTATCAAAATTGTCAAACCTATACTGGTGTACTGCAAATGGGGTCTACTCGAATGGTTGGTGAAGTACATGATGTGTTTCCAAGACTAAATTTGTTTCAGGTCGGTACTACGCACACAAACTGGTCTATTTGGAAGAGAACGTGAGATTGTTAATGCGTACGGAGCGATTGGTAAACCATTGATCACCAATATTTTTGAATATCCATATATTTCAAGGGCTAGGATTTTTAGACCATTGATTGGAACATCTTGTCATTCCACCGAACAAATTATAAGACCTAAGGGTAATTCAGAATATAATGTTACAGATGAAAAATGGGTCATTTCAGTTGTAGGGTCAAATAAACGTGGGTCAATTATTGGGGATAAACCAACATTTCTTCCTACACATGTGTACATTGTATTAGAAGGTATTTTAAATTCAAGACGATTTATTGTCAGATTTCACTTGACTGTTCATAAAAATAAGAATCCACGTAAAAAAATTGTACTAATAAATATAGAACCAATCATAGATTTTGAAGGATTCTCAAATTCTGTGGCAAATGCAAAGTCCGGAGGTCAACAATGGGAAATTAAAACCCATCAAGGGCTAGAGCTTGTTAATAATGTTTTAGAAGATAGAGGGAAACGGTTAGGATACAATTTTTTTAATGATAATTGTGTTAAATGGTGTAAATTGCATTTAGAAAAGATTCAAATTGATTTGGGTGAAAGGTGGTACGAATATTTTGTGGTACATTCGTCTTTAGTCTTAAAATAAAAAAAAATATCATTTTATAAATTCATAAAATATATAATATTTGGTAATTGTGTTTACTGTGACTTGATTTTTTATTTGCTCCTTGATTGTGTATTTAACTTGCACGATTAGTTTAAACTATTGGCTTATAAATTGTACAGCTTCAAAATACTCACACTGGAATAAACTGATTTTTTTTCTAAAAAAAAGTAAAGTTAAAGTTGCTCTTAAATGTCTATTATGAACGGATAGATTTATGAGTTTTGTATCTGGTATACAAGTCATCTATTTTAGTAGCACAACGGAGGCCGGATTTAGTGCCAGTGTCCTACACCCTACACGACCCCCCAATCTCAAGAATTTGGTGTATTCAGTTTGTAGGCTCGTCTAGTTCCGGAGATACATACCTGCAAATACACATGGGGCACCCTGTACACTAAACAATATGCTCGTATTTAATACTAATAGTTCATGGTCGATTGAAAAATAAATTAATGTTCATCAGACTCCATGTAATAATAAGCGAAAAATATTTATTAGTTACTTTGTCATCAATTTTTATTTCTATTCAACATTTCTACCTGAATTATAATTACAATAAGTGAGAATAAAATATAAATTGAATTTGGAAATTTATTTATGATTACATTTCTTAGGTTAGCCCGTCTTGAAAAAAATATTAACTACGCCGCTCAAAAAAGGTTACAAAAATAAATGAGACATTGACACATAGGTTCCATCCGTGTGGGAGTGGACGTCCTATCTCGTATGTATAAGTACGAGGTAGGGGCTATGGTGTAGAGTAGGAGTACAAGGTTCCCTGTCATGTCTGTAGTAGAGGTGAGTCGGTCAAGCATTTTCAAAATCCCGACCGGTCCATGACCGATACCGACTGACTTTTGAAATTCCCGA
>JAQGCB010001143.1:0-15956 GCA_034698835.1 Protaphorura tricampata | reverse complement strand
ATTCCATTCATCCTCTATTCCAATTCTTGTGAGGTTGCTAGGAGAACCTTAACTTTTGGCAGGGGCCGGTCTATATAAGAGCCGGAAGAAATAATTCATTAGTCTGAGATGTTAATGTTGTATATATTACAGAACATGTCTTACTTGGATGAAGATAATGAAGACAAGGATATTGTCCTTTGGGAAACCGATTTAAAGGAACGAGACGCACTCTTGACGGAACGCGAGAGAGAACAGGCAGAATATGTGAGACGTACTGATCTGCCGGGACTCCGAAAAGCCATGGAGGAACAAAGAGCTCGATTAGCAAGTCTGGTACAGGAACATGAAAATGCAAGGGCACGAGCCGAAGCCGCAGATAAAGAAAATCAGAAAAGCATCACAGAATGGGGTCGGGCATTAGACGAGAAAAGAAAGAGTATAATGGCTAGATGGGAAGAGCGTGCTAGAACTCCCGGTGGAAATGTGATGAGAGCTGGTGAGGAGTTACAGGCGATGACTGACAAATTGAATACGTTTAAGGACAAACTAAAAAATAAAATAAAGTCGACGTGTGAGAAGGAAAGAGATGCTAGGTCACATGATGTGATAAAGGATATGGAAGCGGCGTTAAAAACATTCGATGAATACCTTGAGAAGAGGAAGAACCAGTCATTTTATGATTCTATTGATCGTAATAAAACAACTGAGATTCCAGTTCCGGACTCCGTAAGGGAGGGTTCTGGGGATGGACTTGGAAAACATGGAAGTGGTCGACGTCATGGAAAGAGGACTGGCAAAGGTCAAATTCCATTGAATACACCTGATGATTTGACGAATGTCTGCTTACGCCTTGTCGAGGGTAAGTTATGTTAATTATGTTTCGATTTAATCTCAACTTCGGCAAGTAAAAAAAAATATGAGTATAAATCACCCCAGACCTCAGTATAGGTTCATCTCAGCCTGTCCTACAGGTGACAGTAGTCTTGTCACAAGAGGGAAGAGGGGCCCCTTGGTTTATGGATTGGATTTCCGACTTAACGAGTTTAATAAAAGTATAATAATAAAATCGTTTCAAAAGGTGAGCAGTAGCAGCCAAGTAACCAAATAGATCGATAGTGGTTTAGTTAGTCAGGCGGAATTTCAATGGAAGCCGCAAAAGAAATAAGAAATGTATGAGTGTGTATGGAGTTATGTTGTTTTGTTGGACAACAACAAACAATTCATCATCATGCCCAGTCCGAATAATGCGTTATGTACTACTCGAGAAAATTAAGAGTTTTGATGTGCTGAATGTTGATACGATTTCAGAATCAGATTGTATTTTATTTAAGTGTAAACCGATTCAACAAGATGCGAACTATTGGGCTGGGAAAATAATTTGAGTGAACGAATACGAAATTATATTCGGCTTCGGCTGCACTGATTGAATTTTCATATTTTCTGCCTGCAGATCAGTACGACCATAAGGTGCCTCTGCCTGAAGTTGTACGCAAATCTCTTCAAGTTGCCCGTTTGAACACGATGATGAATCAGGACACGTACACTGTAACGCACGAAAATGCGTATGTTGTAAGATTTTGTGCAAATACAGGTGGAAGTGGAACTGAATCTGGCGACAACGAAAAAGATGACATGATCGTAATTGGCTCAGGTTAGGAAAAATGAGCAATGAAAATGAATAATACTAATCTCAGTCGTAACAGCGGGCGTAATCGTCTACATTTACATTTTCGGCCGTCTTTGTTTTACAGGGGTTGGGCAAACTGCTAACGATGCTTTCAACTCAGCATTGAACACTATTCACCAACAACTGGAGATAGTTTCTCGCTCTCGAGCAAGCAGTACTACCAGTGGATCCATCCGATCAGGTAGGCCTTAGACTTCCCCGCAAAATGATACCGCTTCGACAAAGACGACCTCCTTCAAAAGAATGGACGAATTCTGTCTGGAGACGCTGTACTCTGGTTTACATTATGGACGAGCATAAGATTAAGTTTGTGTTATGATATATTGTATGTTACTCATAAATTAATAAAATTCAAATATGACATGATTCTAAACGATGCTTGTGATTTATAATTGACTGGAACTTGGTTGGACGAGCTAACAAATACAATAAAATCAAAATCACCAGTCACATTAAAGGTAGAAATATGTGAAAATATTATTGTGTAATGGAATATTAATATTAATTACAGCACATAATTTGTAAATGGCTCTTTACATATACGCCGAGTCACTAAGAGTAGGGGAGTGTGATCGAAACAAACAGAACTGTAATTTTTTTAAACTTATTAGCTACAATTTTAAACAAAGAAAATTATTTACAACTTTGGCTACTAAAAAGCGGAAGTGTGGTAAGAACCACGGATAGGAAACTTTGAAAGATAGAATTGGTAATAATTTTATAGAACTTTGAAGTGATCAAGTGATGGTAGGTAATTTATAATTTAAGGTATGATATGAAAACACAATTAGCCATCCTAACCTAAAGAAAAGACAACTAAAGGGCTTAATGCAATCCTAGTTCCTACTCCTACCCTAATTTGTTTTATTTCTTGGACGAAACTTTAATTGGCACACTTCCGTTTTGGAGTAGGCGTCAACGATGGTTTTGAGGCTGCTCTCTTTTCCGGTAACTTTGGAGGAGGCATTATGGACTGCCGAATCTAATAAACAAATAGCGTAACATGTACAATTTAATAAAATCAGGCATCAGCAGGTCAGCAGGTGATCAAATTCATCAGATCAACCAAACTTGGCTTTTACAATAGAACATTCTTTGCATCCTTGTTCCTTGACAAGGTAACCAACTCAGATCAGACTGTGTTGCGTTTGAAGTCGTCACTGGTGATCTGACCATGAATCGAAGTCAAGAAATCGTTTTCTGCAAACTCTACATTCACGATATCCAGAGAGGTCATCCGTAAAATTCATAACTGATATGATACCGATATCTCATATTCAAACGCCTGAAAAATCCGCAACGATGTGGAAATATGAATCTGAAGTGAATGTTGGTTTTATAAAAAATTTAGGCAACCTTTGACTTGAAAACTATTAGTTTCAGACTTCAAAGTGAAAGTTCAGCCTAGAGCGTTGTTGCAGAATGCAAACACTCAGGAGTCAGGACACTCACTGCTCATAGCGGGGAAGATTGTATACCGTCCGTGAGATTCTACGAAATGTATATATCTCATGATTTCTCTGATTCGGGGAAGGTATGAACGAACGAAGTATAATGGTGTCTCGACGTCATGGATGTAGAATTTGTAAAAACAGTTTCTTAACGTCAAATTAAGGTGTGAGTCCAACAATTTTGATGAAATCAATAGTCAGCCATTGCATTGGAAAATGGAAAGTACCTTCGATCTGCATCCCAACTTCTTAGTTTGCTTTTCTTCATTAAACATTTCCCACTCCTGGTCAATCAGTGTGGGAATGTCTTGACCATAAATAGTTACTTTTCTCCCGTGATCAATTTCGAACTGGTCCGCCAGTTTTCTGAGTTCATTCTCCAGCTTTGGTAGACTCTTCATGATTGTTGTCAAGTCTTTCTGGTCTTTCAGCAAAGTGCCCCCTCTAAGAGATAAAAGTAGTCGTACATTGCAATTACAGTAAGTAAGTTAACCAAAGTAGTGAAGTTAAGTACCATTTCATTCGAACATTACCTGTTGACAAATCTCGCAGGATCATCCGATCTCATCTCTAGCTCTCTTAATCTTTTCCACATTTCTCGTCTCTGCTTCATCTAAATGAAAAACCACAAAGTATTTTATTTACAAAGTATCGGATTGAGATTTTTGAGTCTCTGAATAAAATATACTCATTACTTTGTCCAACACAACTTGATTTTTCTGATGATAAATTTTCCATTTTCGGAGCTCCTCCTTGTGCAAATCTAGTAATTCTTCAGTAAAAGCCATTGAATAGAAGGCTGTGAACTCACTCTTCTCTTCTTCAGAGATTAGACATTGTTTCCAAATTTCAACAAGTTCAGATCTCAAATCTAAAATGTACAGAGTTATTCGTTCGCCTTTTTCTTTCTTTCGTTTCAAGTATTCCATCTTCAGAAACTTCAACTAAACAAACAACAATTAACAACATGAATTATTAAATTATAAAACTAATAATAATATCCCATTAATCCGATTACTTAACTTACCGCTTCTACAATTCCTATATGAGCATTCGTGAATGTCAATTGCCGTTCTTCTTTCGTTTCCAATTCTTCCCATAACTCTTTGACTTCCGCCCATAAATGTTGAGATGTCTTTTCCTTCTCGTTCACTTGAGCAGACAAGACTGTGAGCAAATTCTGAAATATTTCAAAACAGTATACGTTAAACTTAAACCAAGGTGGTCCTCGTGCTCGTCTCGTTATCTTGAACCAAAACCAAACAATTTTAAGAATATAATTAAAATTAAAAATCACCTCAGCTTCTTTGATGGCAGCTGTCGTCACTACAAACACATCATCGATATCCTCACTCTTGTCCATTAACATTTTCTCCAGTTGATTTCCTGGAACAGTTTTCCCCAAGACATTGAAGAGGGGTGTAATCTTTTGCCGTAACTCTTGAAATTGTACTTCCAGTAAAAAATTTCGATTTGACGTTTTGACAGTGTCGTTGAGGTCATCTTCCAAAGTGCCGATTTTCGACTTCGCACTTCCAGTGGCACTGTCATTGCTATTATTGCAAATATTCACGGTTTTTGATGAGTGTAATGGACGGCTGGGTGATGATGCATGAAATTCCATATTATTATTTAGGAATAAGTCACAGTCACAAAAACACTGTCGAATGCCTTGTTTTGCTAGTAGAGTACTCAGTACTGGGAGATTTTACAGTTTCTTTTTTAAAAATGATCACGAGGAGTTGAGTGGATGATCAAAATTTAGTTTGACCGTTTGTTTTGTGTCTCAAAAGATTAGAATATTTGGGCGCCTCCAATTTCAGTCTCGCGGCTCAATCCTTATTGGACGTAGAATCTATGGGCGATTGAATTTTTGAATGGAGAATCAGCCGGGATATTTAATTTGTACTTTATTAAGATTGTTAATTGCTGCATTTTTTTGGAAATAGAGTTGAAAATTTTGGAAATCCAAATCAGTAGTTGATTCATTTCATTTGTATTTGGCGAAACTAATAATACTGAACGTATTTCAAGTAAAGGGACCGTCTTGGAGGTTCGGGGGAGAACGAAAATCTGCTTTTGCTATCCGCAGGTATAAAATAAAATATGTGAATAATATTTTGTTCTCGGAAATTCCGACTCGGAAACATCAAAAAATGAGAAAGCATTAGTGCTTAAAGATTGAGTACAGGCTTTCAGGCTTTCGTTTTTTTAAAGAAAATCACACTAGGCAATTTGAAGTAAGACTGGAATGAAATTATGTCAATAATTGTTTTCTGCCCGGCCCAGATATATGTAGTGTAATGTATTACATGGTCAATGGTGTACCATTATAAATTGATTTGACACATAAACCTGATTCTATAATATTTTTTAAATTCAGATGCAGAGCCTGGGACTTTTCAATTTATCCAGCTAATTGCGTGAACTCCTGTGAGCTCATTATCTACTTGATTTCCGTCATGGGGACTTGGCATTTGGAAGCATTCAAGTTAGCTTGGTACGTTACATTTCCTGTCGGGATGTTTTATTACTTCAATCAAGCCCAATATTTCGAAGACTGGATTATCCAAACAAAACGGGAGATGTATCCGCCTGAACATCTTCGAGGACGAGTAGAACTCGCTGAGTTTGTAAAAAAGGCACAGCGAGATCAAGAACTGAAACTTGTTAGACAACTTCAGAAGGAACAGCAATTGAAAAATGAGTCAAATTAGGAGTACAAATTACAAATACCAGTACTGAATCAACTTCAATATTTGTGTTTACTCTGTAAAATAGTAAAGTGAAGAAAATAATTAAATACTATTAATATAATTATAAAGATACAAAGCAAAGTTTTTTAACTTCAGTTCGAGAGAAAATTGAAATTCATGGATTTCCCAATTCTTTTTTGGCTGAGAACGACGTTGCTAATCGGGGTGATGGTTGGCGGTGATGGACTCCCTTTACAACTTCCTACTTTTTCAGAAAACGAGGAGGAATGTAAATTGGTTGAAGTCACTGTGATTGACGTACCAGCTCTTTCCAAAGATAAGGGAGAAAGTTGGCTTGGACTCATGTTTAAGTTGTCACTATCGTCCTGAGGACATGGGTTAGGAAGACTTGACACACCCCTCCGATTATTTCCTTGACTTGCAGGGATAAGTATTTTGATAGGGACTTGTCCTCCTGAACTTTGACTCATTGCTGGGGGTGGGTAGGACGTTATCGTCATTGAATTGTTTCCATTCTTAACCGGATTTGGATTTTGTAAATGTCGCTCCAAGTGTATCTTGAGCTTATCTTGTCTCGCAAATGGTCTCTGGCATATTGAACACATGTATGGTTTTTCTCCAGTATGTGTTCTTAAATGACGCTTCAAATGAGCTGAGCGGGCGAACGTATTCTGTAAATAAAACAATCATTTCAATTCCGGCACAAAAGTTCGTAAAGTCAGTCAGAAGATCACTAGATAAGAATTACCTGGCAGAATTCACATGTAAATGGCTTGTAATTTCCAACGTGAGTTTTGATGTGACGTTGAAGAAGAGTTAAGCTCGTAAATACTTGCAGGCACCATGGGCATGAGGCAGGAACTCCATCGTCCTGATCCTCTTGCTTCATTTCAATCTGAAAGTATAAAAGTGAGAACTCTAATGAATAGTGGTAAGGACGAGTTGAGGCCGGGCTATGAAGAATTTTCATTGAAAATTGTCCCGTACTCTTGGTAGTGGGGAAGAATTTCGATACTCATATTTTAGTAACTAACCTGGAGAGAATTGCTTGAATTTCCATTTGCTTTTTCAATTGATGGAATAGAAAGAACAGAGATATCATTTGGGATCGTCATTGATTGTTGCGGGATGAGCATGTCCTCGTCATCGTCAGATTCATTTTGATCATCATCCTCATCATTTCCCATCATTCCTAAATCTTCGCTCGTGTAAACAAAACTTTCACCTTTATCATGTTGAAGTTGAATTGAGTTCGAAGTTGGATTATCATATGACTCCTGATCATTTTGACCATTTGATTTATTACTACTCCGTTGAGTAACTTTTTTCTCCATCCATGAACTATCATTATTTTGTGAAACATGGCCTGACATCATTTTCCTAGCACTGTTATTTAATCGAGGTATTTTTGGTGCAGATGGATTCTGTGAATTGTGAGAAATATAACTTTTTACTTTGGCTGCGCTTTCATTCATTTTTTGAGAAATGTCTCGAACTTCATCGTATTCCATTCGCTCTTCCTTGATAGAAATCTCTTTTCTGTTTCCACCGTTAATATGATACTGCTGATGTTTCTGTTTTTGAGTTTGTTCTGATGGTGATGCGGAAGTGGACGAATTGGAATTCGCACTCAAACGCCGAAACATTTCCACACCACATGATCGAATAGCAGTTTCTATGGATTTCAATAGTACCGTGAACCCAAGTTCTCGTCCCACTTCCATTAATCCCAGAAGTTTGTTTTTTGATGTCCTAGTTTTGCTGGAGTAAATAAACTCTAGTGCTGAACGTACATCACCAACCGTGGCCTTCCTGAGTATGATGACAGGATGGCTGCAGGGTGTTGGCCATGGCGTGGATACAAATAAGTTGTACAAGTACGAACTGGCCGAAGAAAGTACTAGCTGTAAGTAATTAATTTAACATAAGGATTTATTGTGCTTCCACTCATAAATGAATGATTTTTTTTAAAATTACTCTTTACCCTATGAGCTTGAACTTGACCGTCTGGGCATGAAAATGTGACGTCCATGAACTGATTTTTGTTAAAAAGGCTCGTACAAGTTCTTTTCAATTGAAACCCAGGGTCATCGTCTTCTGATACAGATAGCTCAATCACGAAATCCTCACTCTCCTCCATCATTCTGTTTAGATTAAAAGATGTCAACGTTTTTAAATACTCCATTTCTATTACATTACATTCTATACTTTTTTGTACAAACAACGCCAATTAAAAACAACTCACAGACAACTCAAAGTAATAATTTTTCAATTTTATCTTCTCTCAGTATAATAATCCTTGGGATGATGTGAATTTAATATCCAATTAG
The DNA here is from genome assembly GCA_034698835.1 of Protaphorura tricampata. Lineage (NCBI taxonomy): Eukaryota > Metazoa > Arthropoda > Collembola > Poduromorpha > Onychiuridae > Protaphorura > Protaphorura tricampata. The sequence continues at coordinate 7,789 of JAQGCB010001143.1, read as the reverse complement.
AATTACGAGGAGACAGTATACAGTAATAGTCATTCTTATTTCTTAACTCAATTTTTATCATTTTCATACGAGTCAAGTAAAGAATTTTCAATGATGATATTTATTTCATCCATCATCACTAACATTGTCTATCCAGGGTAAAGTAGGATCATTCAACTTCAAAATCTGCAAGTCCCAATCCCAATCCCAATCCCAATCGCTCAATGCTGCATGCTGTAGTTTGTATGAATTAAAGTTTAAATAAAATTGCGATCAGAATGCCGCTTTGCTGACCCGCGGTTGGTTTTCTCCGCATAATATTTGACAAAAACGGTAAGAGCGATTTGATCCAGTAGAAAAACCAGTGTAGTGTAAACCAAACAAGCGCTTTGTAAATATCTATGTGCTAAACAATATGTGCAATATTAATCGATAATATGCTAATATCCATCGAAGTCTTGGTAATTCGATTTGAGTTTTACGAACAGAGCATTATATATAATCAGTCGAATTTGCTTCATTGTCAGGTGGACAAAATTAAAACTCACAACGTTACTGAAAATATCATCACATCTCTACACCACATATTACAAGTCCAGTCCGGTTTCATAATAATACGTCCATGTAAAATGTGTACGTTATACGCGCAGATTGCACGTAATGAAACTTTGCACACACATCCCCAATTCTAGCATCTCTATCATACACTATTGCATGTACAAAATCTCACAAGGTGTGCTATTATGATGTTAAGCTTAAGCTCCCTCCAGGGAGGTCTAACTTTCACCCGTTATTCGTTAGAATCGTCCTTCATGGAGAACTAAAGATGTTGTTGACATTTAAATGGCGTTGAATATTATTTGGATTGCGAGAATGCGACGTTTATATGTATATAATTTCCTATCATCTGAACATCAATTAGGTTTATAAAAAAAAATAAAAAATGCTATATTACGCTGCTTCTAAATATTCCCTTTCTTTGTTCTTTTTAAACATGACAATTTTGGTGAATGATAATTTTACACCGGCTTAATATTCCTTGTAAGTTTTAACTAGTCTCAACATATACATTACTACATATTGCATGCAGATGCAACGCATTGCTACAAGTATTAGGCTTGAGTCGAGTAAGAATTGTCCTTGGCAAACCAAACGCAAACGCACGTTATATCTTTAACATGAATTCCACTCTAGCATTTAAAATCCCTATAGTTCAGCCAGCTTCAGCCCCAGTACTATCATTAGGTCCTAAACGTCCAAAAGGAAGACTCAATTCTAATGCCTGCAAAACTTATTTCCCTAATTACTCTCACTTTTGGTTTCGACGAACCCAGCGCACATTGCGCACATAATAAAACCCAGTATCGTAATTATTATGGTTCGCTGTAATTAATACTCCCACTTTTATCGTCCACTTATTTTTCTCGAAGAAGGGATTGGCTTTCCATATAACTTTAGAAATGCCGTCTTAGTAGGAGGCACGAAGAAAAATTAAAATAGAGACAATCCATTTTAAAGCAACCGTCATGTATTTGCATTGTCGGCCGGATGGATCGAACCCTCATCTCGATGGCACTACTGCCTGTACCACTATGAAATAATTGACTGTCCATTCCTATTCCTACTATTTCATACTAGAATTACCTGGATCCTTATGTAAACGAGTTCCGAATGCTTTCGACTTTGCGGATTCGTCTCAAGTTTCCCAGTTGACTTTCACTTTGGGATGAAAGGAAGGTTCGTGAAGTTTTCTCTTTGAGGATGCGGTGCGGCTGCACTGTACCAGCAAAGCGACCTTGACACTCAAACTACTTCTATTATCTATTACGTATACGTATAATTTTGAAATATATTTTAAAATATATTTTTTTAAGCAGTGAGTAGAATAGATGGGTTGTATAAAATGGATGGCTGAGAAGAAAGAGACTACATGGGTTTGTTTGGTGTTGGTGGATTTATGATTAGATTTATGTCCATGAAGTAAAGTACTAGGAGAAGAAGAGGGGGGAAATAACCCACATCCATGGAGTCAAATGAAAAGATAAAAGGGAACCAAAATGTGTAGGGGGGTTTTTGGGGTACATTCGTGTTGTGTGTGTGTTCGTATAAGTACAGTAAAGGGGGCTGAGCTCCCCTTTCTGCTCCCTCGGCTCATCATCCAATTCTATTCCATCGTATTCGTTGTGTACCATGGAGAATGTAATGTAAATGTAAAGTCCATGGTCGGTCTCTCTAGCTCTCAACTCAACTTTTCTGGCCCCTCCCGTATTTTTTCTCCCTGGCTATAACACACGGACACTGTAACTCTGTGTCCATGAAATGAAATGTGAAACACAAAAATTACAACACTACAACTACAACTGTACAACTGCCTGTAGAACACAGCATTGAATTCCCGATGTGTTCGTGAATAATATTTCTTGTATGTTTTTCTTCAACTTTTAACATGTATCTCAAAGCTTCACTTGTGCAGGTTGCATTGTGTGTAGTAATACGTAAAGGAGTCATATTTAGTCACCCGAGTTCACAATACAAAAACCTGCCATTATGATTATGGACTAACGTTAGTTAACCCGTTTTCATGGCATGTGTCTTCGAATTATCCTAAGCCTGCGAATATGGCATTATTTTGCATGTCTACTTACGGCTTTCTTTGTCTTATTTGTACGATAGCGACTTTGAGAAATTGATTTGAAAATATACAATTTTTTTTCTTGGGAAGGTCGACTGTCAAAATGTTAGTGCCGATACTTGATACCGTACCTTATCGTAAACGATTGAATACAACCCTGCTTCAATTATAACCCTGGGCTCAAAAACAACTCGGGTCTTTATCCAGTTTTCTTCATTGACCTTCTGGAGAAAGTGGTGAAAGTCAGTGTCCTCTGACCCAACCGGAATGAATACAAACCCAGATTTAGGTTTTATTCCATTATGGCATGCAGGTTCTGTGGATTCATCTCTGAAACTTGAAACCTCCGTCTGTCTCTGACTCCAAAAAGGCCAGAAATGACAAAACCTGAACGCAATGTTAGCAGGGTCTGACTAACAGGCTCGACTTACTTTTCAGTCTTATCTTATGGTTGTGTTGTAAATAGGTAACAATATTGTATCCGAATAATCTTTTGCTGAGATCTCCGTTACGCTGCTTTAATCATAATATGCGATATTATTTCCATGTACTGATAATCTGACGGGCTGCGATTTGAGATCTGACGGCGTGCTTTTGCAATACTGTTCTATTAAAAATTAGAGTTTAGACATTTAGACTTTTTTGCCAACGCTGTCCTTACAGAATTGTTAAAACCTTGGATTGGCTGAGTAGCTTTTTCGTTATATTCAGTAAAAAATGAGCCCTAGAGTTGAGTCCAACGTTGTTGTTGCTGCTCTGCCAAATCAATCCAGTACAAATGTACTTGCCCAACCCGTCCTCCCTATATTTCTCGTGAAAAGGATTATGAATCAATGCTGACGGGGGGCTCGGCAACCCTTCTACTCCCCTGCTCTTCTCATAATCCTCCCTTTTGTGAGGAAGTTGTTTTATATATTACTGTACTGTACGTGTGTATAGTATGCAACATGACTGACTATAATATTTGCATTTCGTCTTTAAAGGAAGTTCGGAGATAACCTTAAATTAAGGCAAATAGTGGATTCATAGTAAAACACATAATAAAGTGAAAAGTCAGATGGGCTTAATTAGTACTACAAATAATTTCTTAACATTCGATCGGAAGTTAGTTTTGGAAAGGAGTGGCCTGAGCATGTATTTCGTGCAATGCCATTTATATAGTAGTTTCAATTTCCAAGATCCTTGGATTAAGTATAAATAGTATAAAATTATATTAGTAAAATGAATCCGTAATGGCGCAATCCCATGCCGTGTTGGACGTTGAGTAAGTAATTTTGGGCCACCCCGTAGAAGGAACCCTGCCAGGCCTTTAACCAAAACTAAGTTAAACCCGATAGCATATCTCGAACAATTTACTAATAAATTAAACAGGTGAAACTGTAAGAATTCGTGTTGTGGAGCCCAGTGAGCAGAGATAAATTGGTGATATTTTCAGTTCTGCATTGGCGTTTTCCAATAAATTCGGTAATTCTATTCGACTCTCGTCGACTGAGTTATATATTTATTGAGAGGTCTGTCTACACTAGACTGTTCAGTTACTATAGATTTTCCCAAGAAGATTTCACTTATATAGTTGTTTGCCCTTACAGTATAGTTTAAAGGCAAACAACTATATAAGTGGAATCTTCTTGGATTTTCCATTCCTCGTCTTGTTTACTCCATTGGCCGGTAACTAATTGGACGGGAAAATCATCGCGACATTCACCTATGATTTGTCAACTGTTTATTTGAAACCTTTTTTTTTCTAGCGTTGTAGGAATGAATCATTTGGAACAGACACCCTTGAAACATGTATATAGAACACACATATCCAACAACTTTAATGGAAGCAGGTATATAGAACACACATATCCAACAACTTCAATGGAAGCATGAATATAGAACACACATATCTAACCGCTTTAATGGAAGCAGGAATATAGAACACATATATCCAACAACTTCAAAGGAAGCAGGTATGGAAAACAAGCATGTCTGACCACTTCAATGGAAGCAGGTTTATAGAACACACATATCTGATAACTTCAATGGAAGCAGGTATATAGAACACACATATCCAACAACTTCAAAGTAAGCAGGTACATAGAACACACATGTCTGGCCACTTCAATGGAAGCATATATATAAAACACACATATCTAACCGCTTTAATGCAAGCAGGTATATAGAACACACATATCCAACAACTTCAAAGGAAGCAGGTATATGGAACACACATATTTAACCATTTGTATGGAAGCTTGTATTTAGAATGCACATATCTGCCCGCTTGAGTGGAAGCATGTATATAGAACGCACATATATAACCACTTCTTTGGAAGCACGTATATAGAACGTACATATCTAAGCATTTGAGTGGAAGCATGGATAATGTAGCATTTTACAAGCGACCACTACACTAGATCTAGACTACGCTGCTATCAACTATGGGTGTGATATTTCTTCCAAATATATTAAGTCGAACGACTTATTAATCGGTTGAGCGATTTTGCTTCGCTGTAGCTTTCACCCAGTTTGATTCAGTAAGGCTTGATTTCTTGTTCTTCGATATTCTCAACCAGAAGAACATGCACTGTCAAATTATACAAAATTATGCTCAAGAAAAGTGAATAATGATTTATTGTAATCTTATTTGACAATGCATTTCAATTTAAACTTTTTAGTAAACCTTTAGACTTACTGTCATCGATCAAAATATTTGTATTGGCATTAACGGACAATGCAATGGGTACCCAACCCAGAAAAATCCCTGGTTAGACTGTAGAATGTAAAAATTCTATCAAGTCAATGCGCAATGGTGCTTCAGAGAGACAATTTTTGAAACAGTTCCAGATTCTGTATTTTTTCTGTTCTGTTCGGAAAACAGACATACAATATAATAACATTTGAGTAGGTATTACTTAAGTGCATATATCCATTCACCATTTACACAATAACCTCTTTTTCGGTAAGTTTAATCTCAACTTTTCATTTCCGCGTCAACCTAACAAGTGGAAAAATTCTCTTTTCATCAAACCAAGTAAAAGTAGAGTAGAGAATTCGGGTTAATTGCTTTTGGTTTTTTCTTCAGTGGACGCCAAGAGTTCTTTCAAGTCTTCCAATTCCATTTTAGCTCCCATAGAACGACGATGTTCGATTGAATTGGGTGGTTCCCAAGATAGAACCATGATTACTTCATTCATCCACTTCACGCACCTCTGCAAACGAAGGAAATAAAACTTTGTCAACTTTCTTTCCAGCTTAAATGTAAGTATTTCAATTTCTGGATCCACAGAAGTAGAGAAACTTTCTTTTCTCACTAACTCATCTTATGTTCTCCCTTCCCAAGTACTTACTCCCAGTGTGCGGACCTTAATAACTTTCTTAGTGCTTTCTCCTTTTCTACATTCGAAAATGATTTCAATATTGTTCCAGGGCTGTACCAAAAGTCCTACCCCACTTGCGATCAAGTATTCCAGACTAAACACAGGGTGTGCCTAAATCTCATCGGCCTAATTGTGTCAAAATTGATTTGTCCAGACTGAAATTAGACCCAATGTTGTACTGTTGGTTGATTTCAAAAATTATCGTTATGCCAAACTAGAAAAGTGTAAGTCTCAAGGAGATTGTAGTGCCGTGGTTCTAGATCCGTTCAGATTCACAGCACATTTTCTGAACCCCTAAGTTCTACAGAATTAGTGTACACCAGATTTCAATATGACGGACACAATTGAGTAGTAGTTTCGGCATAATTTACCTGCAATTCTTCTCTGTACATTTGAGGTGATATATCCCCGACCATGTGTCTCAATTTTGACAAAGTAACAGCAGCCGCTTGTAATTCATACAACATCAGAGCGCGGAGACGGTTATAACCTGGAAATTTTTTACTCAATTAGTTAAACGGCCGAACGAATTATGCACAAAGTACAGAAACTATATGTTAGTGACGACCTCGCCGGATATATACTTGGCTTAAACTGTAAACAAGTGAAATTACAAGAGAAAACCGGTCAGTAGTATGACAACATTTTATTAATGCTGTGAAAATTAGGATTTGGTTTCTGGTTTTTTGAAAAGTTTAGACTGCCACTAGTCGGGATTACCTGGTAAAATGATATTGAAAATCCTGAGGAGCTGCTCACATAATTGGCGTTTTCTCAAAAGCTTTTGTGGAGAAAGCATATGGAGTGGTTCATTTTCTGTGCGCCCATAAATCTGAGCCAATTCAACTTGGATTTCCAATGCATAGAAATGATTTGGACTCAAAATCCTCCAAAATCTCTTGAGAAATTCTTCTTCCGCTTCAATATCTCCGCGTTTCTGTTGAAGAGTCTCAATATCTCGTCCAACTTTCCCAACAATACTTTGGACGAACGTAGCAGCATAGATTTCTCCACACGAGTTACATTTCCACGGTTCTTCAGGGTTAAATGGATCTTGAGGAATTATGAGCCCCAAGTTTGGATTCTCTGAAATTCTATTCGCGCATCGAACTTGTTGACAGCGAATGGAGCTTATGTGTGTTCCAAGTTCAGTTGGGTCACAGCATCGTACGCATTTACAAGTGAATGATTTTGTTATTTGCAATAGATTGATCCGGTCATTTGTACCCCAGATTGGATCCACATAAGAGATAGACAAATTGTCACCCTTTTTTATTCCGACCGATGCTCGAATAATTATTTCCTTCTTCGCAAGTTCCCATGTTTTGACACAGTCCGGTTGGCAATTGTGTTCCAAGAATGATGCAATGTGATAAACACCTAAATATTCATCATACTTTTTAAATTAATTCTCCTAGTACAAAAATATTTATCAATGTATCAAACATATATGGAAATATTTATGAATTTTGGTCGAGTGAGATTTTCTCTAGTCTTCATTTTATATGAATCGTTGTCAACATTACTTTCAGGTTACGGATTCAATTGCCACTGGGAGTTTGAGAAAAAATTTGAATATTTACTGCACTCTCAAGACCTCTTAACCGAAACGTGAAAGTCGTGTCGTCTCACAACCACATTTCTCAAGTGTCACGCTACGTTTATGGTCGTCACTTTACCGCAGAAATCTTCACTTTTCAGCAAAACATTTGAAGCAAGATCATTTATGGTCGAACAGCAAAATCTTGCTTTGCTTTTTCTTTGCTTTCATTTTACTTTGTACTTTTTCCTTTTTCGTGAAGGGTGTTTATGG
>JAQGCB010001142.1:0-15961 GCA_034698835.1 Protaphorura tricampata | reverse complement strand
GGCGAGGAGTCGCCGGCATTGTAGATAATGCCTAGGCATTGTCTATAATGCCGGATTGTATATATGGCCGCCAACATCTATATTTTTACATGTTAATTTCACATGTGGATTGATCTTAGGTCATAAAACCAGCAAAAACATAGGCTGGATATTTTTAAAGTAATATAGCATTGCCGCATTGCGAATATCTCACTTGACTTTCAAGGTTGCCTTCATATTAACCTAAGAGCTGATGAGCCTAAGAGCATTTTTATCTCATTACTCACACATATACAAAACATATGCTTAACAAATTGTCTCATTGATTTTCTTAGGTTAGGTGACCAATCGTGCGCTTTTAAATAAAGAAAAAATTCGATTCGTTCGATAATATTTGAATGCCAGATTGATTTATTCTCATGAATGTCAATTAAACTAATAGCACAATTAATATTGTATTTTTTTTGAATAAGTTTGATTCAGATGCGGTTGTTTGAGGGCGGAACTGCTTCCATTGTCGTCCACTCCCTTTGTGTTCATTCTCCTCTGTATTGACTAGGGGCATCACGGGATTGACCACCTGTCGCTGCTCGGATAACGCTCAGTTGACCTTTCCCAACCTCAGAATACCAACCAGTGGCATAACACTTGCCAGCCCCAGCAGCGGTGCCTGGACTCACCCCAGGTTTAGTACAGCAACGATTGTGGTCTTCAATGCAGTTGTCGTAACGAAGGAATTCGGTGGGATCTAGGGAGGAGGAGGAATAGACAATTTTTTTTTTCACTTTGCATTGCATTGATTTAAATTAAATTAAATATAGAGAAAATGCTGATGATCCTACGCACGGGACATGACCTGGAGACAAGCAACGGCTCTGCAATGCTGACACACCTCGTAGTTTCCTTCAGCGTCCTTGCAGTAATGTTTCAAGAATCTAATTAAACAGAAATTAATCAATCAATCAATCTCATCCTTTTAATTTTGGAATGAGGCCTTACGTTTTGATCCACCTGTCCTTGATCTCTCTTGTTTGACGAGCCTCTTCAGAAGTGTACCCTTCGCCATGATGCTCGTCATTGTCGTGATGGCGGTCACCTATGTCTACAAAACGGGGAAACAGTTCAAGTAATTACATCCATTCACTTTTAATTTCCAAAAACTCACCGATAGTGTCAGATGCGAACGCGAACGCCAAGACGAAAAAACAGAGCAAAACTGCAATTATTTTCATTTTGAGAAACGTTTTGTCGGGAGAGAAAAACAAAGAGATGTGGAATTGGTTGAGGGCAGAGATGGAATGTTTGTTCAACAAGCTTCCAGTCGTTGCTGAAAAGCTAACGAGAACGCTAACTCTCTCCCAACTTTTATGAGGCTATCAAATTGTTTTCGCTTCCTCAGTGCAGTGCAGTGGTGCGTCAGTTGGAATAAAGTTTAAAACAATATGGGGTCGTTAAAAAATTAGAAAGTGGTGGAATAAAACCTGAAAAGAATTATGCCACGAGCTTAGCGATTTCTCTTTTTCTTATCATTAAATTAAACTACACGTGTTGACCAATGTTGTTAGGTAGCAGCAAAATGACCTCGAAGCCAATGAATGCAAAACCGCTATTTTCACCAAATATCAATGGTACGATCGAAGGAAGGTTCATCCAGGAATTCTATACAGAACAAAATGGTCGGAGAATTGTACTTTCCTGGTTAAATGAAGTCGCCTTCTCATTCCCATTTCTTGTATTCATCAATTTTTATGACCTGTATTGTATTTAAATGAAATAAATGCACTTTTTAAAAATCCCTAATTTGAAATAATGTTATTAATAAAAAAATTCAAAAGTATTCGATATAAGATTGTCGAAATACTGTGTACTTAAATTGTCACTTAATTAAACTGAGCATTTTCTTCCACGATTGTTTCTTGAAAAGGGATCCATTTGACATTCATTTACACACTCAGCTGACAGAGAGGTCTCAGTTGTCCAGTTGGAATGTTCATATTGAAAGCACGAGATGATTTGATTCGACTTACAAGCCTCATTCTTAAAATATTTGTTTAATTCAAATCCACAATATGATACATAGAAAAAAACACGATTCACTTCCATTTGTCCCAATGATTCATTTCGTGGGATTTTTTGTAGCCAGCTCTCAGGGCATTTGCACTTGGCGTATTTCTAAGATATTCAGACAAATAATTTAGAACAATATTTTTTACAATAACGGTATTTCTCCAGAAATTTTAAACAAAATTGTACTTTAGGATTAGGATGTTGACAAATTCTGGTTTCATTTTTGGAAGGATCATCAGGCAATGTGCAATTCTCTCCTCGGAATGCACAATCCGATGAAGTTTTTCTTTCGGCCGGTGATCCATCTTGCTGATGTCCATAATTACAAAAATATACTCCATCATTCTCGCAAAGTCCGCGTTTGTTAATACTAAGGTTTTCAAGCTCGTGGCCACAAAAGGATTTCCTTGAAGAACCAGAAACTCGACCCATTTTATCCAAGGATAGCAAAGGACACATGCATTTTTTCTATAAACCATGCAAAAACCAATCTTAATTCGTAAGCTCATTTCAAAAATATCTGAAAATAAATACCAATGAAGTTCCACACCGTCTGGCTGTCCATTTGCTCCCAGGAATGCATCTCTCCGTCAAAAAGCATTGACTATTGACATCGGAATACCGAAACTGCATGACGTTGCCCTCACTGTCATATTTGCATTCGTATAACTTGTTAAAATCACACTCACTATTGTTGTAGAATTCATTGAGTTCGTAACCACAAAATACTTCCCAATGTGAATGATTGGAGTCCATGTAAAATGTACCTTTTTCAGGTAATTGATGAGTCGAGCAATTGGACCATCTGTTTTGTGACTGGGATGGATTGTCAGGGTGGAAATTACATGGATCAAATATTCCGTCCAATTTAGTTGGTGGTCTACATTTACATGTATGTCCTGGCTGGACCAATAAACACATTAACAAGATGAGTAATACATAGTAATTATAATTACAATAGCCAGAAGGGTGTATCTGAGATTTGTTTCCTTTCATTTTTAGACACAAGAGGATACTAACCAAGGCGCACTTTAATTGTAATCAACACTAATTAATAAAATAAATTGCTATTCGAAAATGGCCAAGTTTACCGCGTCGAATTCATTTTAATAACTATACTGAAAACTTTAACCTTCTAAATTACACCAGTGAAGTACGTTGGAGTATTTCACATTAAGTTTACGTTTACATTTCCATTGTCTTCATTTTATTAACTAGGATAACCATTCAAGCTTAGATTTGCCCCATGGATGACCCCTGACCCCTATGGTTATACGTATTGTATTATACTCGGGTGGAAGTTCATAATTGGGAATACATTTTAATTGTATCCGCATGGAATTTCCTTTAAACAAATAATTAGTTGGGTTAATTGCAGCCAGTGTCATTAGTATTATCTCAAACATGCGACACACAGAGTCACAGATGAGTTTTTCTTATTTTAATGAATGGACAATAGACTGAGTCCACTTTTCATCATTTCTCTTCAAGAAAATTATAAGAATTTTCTTTCCTTCCCGAATTTATTTTCATAAAGTCAAATCGTGTCAACATTTTCGTATCATTGACGTCTTTGTTTTGAAATCATACTATTATTATTATACACAGAGTTCCTTGTTTGTTGGCTCAGGGTTTGAGTCATGAATTCTCCAGACATCCGTTCTCACTTTCCTTGGAATTAAATGGAAGATAAATAATAAAATTGTACAATTTGGAATGGAGGAGTGAGGTAGGCCAGTTCTAGAGAATATTTTAACTTTCGATAACCACAATGACGTTTTTCTAACAAGTGTACAAGTAAAACAAGTTTAGTAGCAAAGTAAAACCGCAAACCACAATCAAGTACGCACAACTCAATTGGACATATTAAATACAAATACATGTCAAATTAAGTTGGGCATTTCTTGAGTAATTGGTCACACTAAAACAAACGAGATGAATCATTGTCTCACGCCAATCTCGATCCCTGGCTTTCCCGTGAAAATAGTTAGAGTAGTTAGCATGCACGAATTAAAATTATGACTCCAGTGATGAATTATATTTGAGTTAAAATTGTACCTAAGCGTTTATCATAAGACTAAGGAAATAACCTTGCATTTTGAGCTAAAACAATTGACGTCAGCATTGTAGCAGACAAGAACTCCGTTGTTTTTATCAAGTTTCCTGGGAATTTATTTTGTCTCCTATAAATTATTTATCGGAAATTCCTAATTTTTATGTTTCGTTTACTTTCATAAAACACAGTGGACTGGAGAAATGATTAAGTCATTTCATTTCAACTTCATGTCTTGAGTCGTTGACTTGCCGGAGTATACAAATTTGGAATTTTTGACATTTTGTAAAGTAAATATTGTGAGCAATGCCGTGGGCGTTTGAACCAGAGTGGACGTGGACCTGGGGTCGTACTATTCTGACCATCATCCTGACCCCAATTGTCCTTGGAGCCATCTTTGGAAACCTCCTCGTCCTCTACGCCTTCATTACTCGCCGTCGTGACCTCCGACTCCCAACCCACTACTTCATTGCTAACCTTTCCCTAGCTGATTGTTTGGTTGGGATTCTGGCCATGCCATTCCTGGCCGTTCTCCAAATCACAGACAGATGGTATTTTGGACCAGGATTTTGTTCTGCTTGGATCATCATTCATTTCTGGCTCTGCTCAGCCTCCATTTTGTCCACAATGGCTGTGTGCATTGAGAGATACATTGGGGTCAAGTATCCACACAAACACATGTCAATTCTGAGTCCAAAGAGGATCTGGATTATGCTATCTCTAGTTTGGCTCATCGCAGGCACTCTTACGCTATCTTCCGTGTTCATTTGGCCTGAACCTTCAAGTACGAAAGCATATGAGTGCAGAATTAATCAGCAGATTGGACATGTCATTGTCGTCACCGTCGGAGTCCTCTACATCCCAGCCGCAGTCATGATCATTTTATACTGGAGGATCTACGTCATTGCATCAGCCCATATCAAAAGTCATCAAGAAAGGAAGACAGTGGCAGGAATTCGTACTAAGAATCCGAATGATGAGGAGAGTTCATTCGGTGACACAAGCAGTACCGCCATCACTTCAACCACATCCACATCTAGTGGCGACAATTCCAAAGGCAACGATGAGTCAACGTCAACGTCAAAGTCAAAATCAACCAAATCATCAAAAAGTTCAAGTGAGAATGATTTGAATACCAAAAGTAAAAAACAGATTAATTTGGCCAAACGATTATCCATCCTTGTCGGTGTACTTTTGCTGTCTTACATCCCATTTTTCACTGTATTTTTAATCCGAGCTTTTAACCCGAATGCAGTGTCTGTAACTGTTTTCAGTACTCTTGGGTGGATAAGGTATTTTAATAGTTGTTTGAATCCATTCATTTATGCTTATGCGATTCCGGCGTATAGAAAAGTCTTGAAGAGAATGTTACTTAATGTTAAACCAAGGTTTGAGATTAATTAAATTTTATTTCCGCCAATTAAATTTTGTATTATGTGAAATAAATCATTGAAATGAAAGTAAAAGCGTGAAAGTACTGTCTTGGACTGAACTGAAAGCAATTAATCTAGTTTTATCTGACAACACATGAACTGAACCAATTCCAAGTTCAGGCTGACGAATGCCCTCAAGGTCTTTTCTTCTGAACTTGCTTTGATGTAATTGTTTCCTGACCGATAAAACTTTGGCTGCTAAATTATACAAATTAGTCCCACGATTGTACACGAGGACGAAAATTCCTATCATGACTAAATTAATCATGGCCAAGTAGGCGAATATGATTGGATTTAAATCAATACGAATTAAAATGTAATTCAAGAGCACGATTCCTGTTAGGAGGAATGATGAAGAGAAAGGGAAAAGAAATTCACGAACACAATCATTGAACTCCAGATTTAAAAGAGAAAAACATCTGTAGCTTAGAGTATTCAATTTACAGAATAGAGGGAGGGAAGTATAGGACTTTCGCAGAAATCAACAAGTTCCGGCGTCCTCACGTTGAGAGATCGGAGTAAAGTTTTATTTAAGAATGCCGTGGTGATTTCAATTGAATTGGCAAAAATCGGTTTTATTCCATAAGGACCAAGCAAAGCAATAATTAAGATTTAACGTGCTGATCGTGTCTGGCATGGACCAGCGGTGTCGGATTTGTTGACATAAACAACTGTCGTCGTGAGAATTTGGATTTTTAATCGAATTTTGTCATCTCGGACGTGTTAAAAGAGGAATCGCCCTATCAACCGTGGTGCTATTACATAAAACTTTACTCCGATCTCTCAACGTGGGGACGCCGGAAGTTGTTGATTTTGATAGGTCTATTCAGGGCGATAGCCCTGTAAATTGAATACTCTAAGATCTGTAGTGTTTGACTCAATTTTTATGAGTATTAAAGTATGAGTGTGCATCTGTGAATCTGAAATGAAACAAAAATTAATTGTGACTTTGATTTTGAGAAATGGGTCAAAGTTCACCTACTTCAATGCTCGAATCATATCCATTCCGACCAAAATGATTGGAATTGCCATTGCCATGTAAATATAAGCAGATGTTAAGGACAGTCCAAGTTTAATACAATTCAGGACACCATATAATGGGAAATAAGCCATTGGTCCATGTTTCCATCCAATCAGCATTCCGGTAGTCGAGTCTAATTTTGGCTTACAAATGGGGAGAATTGGAGACAAGAAGTGCCATTTGCATCTGATGGCATAGACAAATATAGCAGTACTTTGGACACAAGCTGTGACCAGGAATAAGAGCTTCAACATTGTTCCATATCGATTTCTCCCGTAGTTGTGTTCTAAGAAATTTTAATAGAACATTTAAAAAAAAAAAAAATTTGTCTGAACAAGTCTTTTTTTACCATTGAATTTTGAGTAATAAGCATTAAAGCTGTTCATCATAGCCACTATTTCTTTGGGAATGCCGACTCTAAAATACCTTGAAAAGGTACAAGTAGAAGATGTTTGTATTTTGGAGTCGATTCCTTGAATATTTAAAAATTATTTCGGATCGATCACTGGTTTACAATACGACTCCTCAAAATATTCACTTTCTGGTAAGCCGAGTTAGCAGAGTATCTGAATTCTGTGAAAAAGAATTCTATGGAAGAATATCGTTGGACTCTAGATTTCTATTACCTGAGGAATGGATGCTTGAACTAACCTATATTTACCCATTGAATCTTAAAAACACAGCACTTGCACGACTACTTAAAAAAATTGACAGTACAACTTCTGAATTGAGTAGCCAATTAGGGCGACTGGGTCATTAACTCCGTGCCTGGTATAGTACACCGGGTAGAATTATCCTACGATCTTAATGCACTTTTCATTATTAAGATGCTCATGTCAAACTATGAATTACAATTACATTCGCACAGTGCAAATGACCACTAACTTGAAAATAGCCAAAATGCTAAAATGTGTGTTCGTCACTGGTGCAAAATAGGACTCAAACTGTTCATTTATCTATAAAAGGAAAGAAAAACAACGTGGGCGGTGATGGTAATATCCCTCTGTTTGTCGTTTACATAATTAATTAAGCATCTCATCCAATTCTTGGAATTCAATGCAATGTCTTTAAGTAATCTGATGACTAATCTTCCTTCTGTATTTAATATTATATCAAGCAAAGAGAAATTGTTTTACGTTGAAATAAATAAATATTTCAACTTATCTATTATAGGTATGTGGGTCATAAAAATAAAAATGTAATATCTATTTCGTGTACTCCGACTTAATCGTAAGTTCTTAAAATTTAGTTTAACAGATTGGACTAAAACCTTCTCCTATTTTTTCTGACATTAGTCAACAAATGCTGTAAATAATTTAAGATCACGAAACATATCATACGTCCGTGTCTGTCAAAGTATTATCAATTTGGCTAATCTAAAACTTGACAGCGATATGGTAGAATATTCAATTACAACCAATAAAAGTTTGTTTTTACACTATAGTCTTGAAAGTTCACAAGGGATATTTTGAAGGTGTTAATTGTAGTGCAAATCTTTCCTAGTAGGACGCCCAGCTTTCAAGGACAAAAAAAGTTGGCATTTTTTCCCACGGCCTGCGTGTGTGGCCCCCGTGTAGGATAGCTGGGTTGGGTCACCGAGAAAAAAAATGAAACAGTGCACACTGCAAAGTGCCGACCAGTTTGTCGATGGTCAATTGAAAGATGCGTAGCATTAGCAATTAGCATACAAAATAACTGGAGTAGTTACGTATTACATAGTACAAGTACACATGTTTAAGAAAATTCACTTTTATGCATAATGTTGAATTGATGGGACATGAAAGAGCAGGAAATGTTAGCATAGTAGTTCGTTACACGGATGAGATGAAAGTGGGAATCCCGTTTGTGAATAATACATAATTAACAGGTTAAGAAACAAATTGCCCGGTATCAGGTGAATGGCTCAAGTGGCATTTTTTATTCCCTGCATGTCTTCATGAATCTCTCGCAAACTTTAAGCACGAGTTATTCAGTAGTCACTCACCAAACTGTTCAGATATGATAAAAGTTGGGTGCTCGAACCATGCATATATTTTGTACGAACAGGTCAGGAAAGGAAGTATATTTGACAGAACTAAGAAAAAATTTGCATATCGACCAGAAGGAGGTTGAACATGCACATAAATTGACTGGGGCATATTATCTGTTAAAAGAAAAACTAGAAGATCTCAATCATAAATATCATCATAATACACACAATTATGGGTGGTAGTTAGAACAAGAGAAACCAATAAAAAGAAAAAGAAAGGGGTACTTGACTATTTAAACTTAACCAAATTAAATTATCTCAGGTTTGACACTGAAACTATGTATTTATTCCATCTAACACTTTAATTAAATATCATCCAAAATTAAATTTCTTGTACATCTCATTTAATTGTTCCAAGAACATGAAAGTAAAAACTGTGTGAGGACCGACTCGAGCATAGAATGGAGTGAATCCTTTCCAAAGAGCATGAAATCCTTCAATACGAATGACTTTGACTAGAACATCTGTCGTTCCTTTATACTGTGGTTGGCCATTGATCGTCTTCATGTATTGGATCCTTGTTTTGGCAATGTCAAGCGGTAGAGATGCCACTGTTGTCACCAAACCAGCAATCATACTGGCTATCAAGTGAAGGAAACTATTGTCCTCGAAATACTCTGCATTTTGTTACAAAAGAAAATTAGGTACCAGCAAAACTGAAATTGCCTATATAATAATTTTATGTACACGTACGTATTTTTCTGTGAGTTACTTACCTGTGGAGGACAACAGTATCTCCTTTGATTGTGAATAAGATACCAATTGAGATGTACTTCCGACCTGACAAGGAAAAGACGTTCAATTTTGTTGTTAATTTTAATCACACACTATGTAATTATGCTAATTTTGATAAAGTATATTTTCTCACAATTGACCTTCCTATTGTTGGAACCATTCCTCTTGAGAGAGTCATCATACCTTCTTCCCTTGTGATTCTAATTAACGCGTTCAATGCATTAGAGTAATTTCGCCGTTCCGATAAGGGTAATCTTCCATCTCCCATCATGCGAATCAGTGCTACCTATATAAATTACTTACTTACAGTGTTATACCGGTTGGATTATCAAAATTAATTAGTGTTGTCTGAAATTAACCTCGGATGGAGTGCCAACAATTGCACCCACACCACCTGCACAAATTCCTATCAATATTTTGATCAAAAATTCTGGAGGTTGTCCTTCTGGCCCTGACAACGTTTCCATGAGTGTTGTGAAAATCCCGATTCGTGTTGTTGTGTAAGTCGCCTAATTTTTTTAAAAAAATTCAAATTGTATTATGTGCAGTGCCATTAATTTTTTTTACACAGCACAGGGTTGAAATGAAAACTAATGCTAACATTGATGTGAGAGGACCAACTTGTCTGAAGAGACCGGCCGAAAGTCCATTATAAAGAGCAAGGACTCCTTCTTTACGAATGATGGAGAAAAAAACATGGAAACTCGTTTTAAATTCTTTGACTCCACTCTTCTTCCCAACTCCAGTCAATTGCATTCTCGTTTTGAGCAAATCGAAGGGTTGATTTATACAGGTTGCTCCCATTCTGAAAAATATAAATAATTGTATTGAATCATCCGATGAGCTTCCCTTGTCCGCCAATCATTTACACTTACTTACCCCGCCAAACCGCCGAATAAGAATTGAATCGGATTCGGAATATGATCTTTCTTCCGTTTCATGGTAACCTTATTATAATCCGGCAAATATAAAAGCGTTCAATAACTTTGAATTAAAATTAACGCCACTTTAACTCTTCATTTTTCGTTGCAATCCGAATCCGAACCGAACTTACGGAATATTTTTATTTTATTTATTTTTCTCCAACTTTTCAGAGCATAAAATTTATGTTTGTTTACACATTGTTCTTTCACATAAAATAACTTGAGTGTTTGGTCTCTATGAGAGTAATATTACTTTCTTTGTAATGTAAATGTAGTGAGGTCTGGTGTAGGTGTATTTTTTTCAGGTAATTATCTTCACTTCACCTTCCTTAAGTCCTTTACGAGAATTGAAACTTTTAATACGAAAATATGTAAACTTTTAAGTTGCGAAATCCATTGAATTCCGTGCGTGAAAAGCACATGTGTGTTTATTTTAGTCACTCATTGCCTTTGCCTTCTACAAATATAGGTTAATCCTAAATTATAAATAGACTCGCATCCGTAAGAGAACATTATTCTATTTTTTGCTATACAGAATAGTTTTAGTCTCATGCATTCGCGGGTACGCATACATTTAAATGCTCTTTATCTCTCTGCCTGTATTTACGTTCATTTCTTATTTGACATGTTTGCTCTACTGTTCAATCGGTCATTTGCAGATGGTTATATACATACTTACTAACTAACTATACTCTGGGTAATTTCATTGAAAAGATAACAGTTTCTCCCGTGGATAGACTCGACTGTATACTAAACAAGTGTCACAAGTACATCTAAAGGGAAAAAAATATTTAGGTATATGAATTTTGAATAGTTTGAATACTTTCTCGTTAATCTGAAATAAGCACTTGAAATAACAAGGAATCCTAATGATGATGTGATGGGCTTAGGGCACAGGATACTCCAAGCACTTAATTGACATGGCCAAACGGCCGAATCAAGTTCAAAGGAATCCTAATAATGTCCATTCATTAAAGTCTGTTTTCTTAATTTTGATAGTTCATCAAAATTGTAATCAATAAATACATATCGTTCAAAATGATTCTCATTACTCACTCCAATGTTATTGAAATTGCATGTCAATTGTAGATTTGTGTACTAGTTAAATACTAGAGAACCGGTTGTAAAGGGTGGGTGATCTGGTTAGCTTGTATTTCACAGTCGTAGTATTGTGTTGGATGCTTTCATCATGATTTCTTTTCACTAAGGGAAATAGCATCATTTCCAGTTAATTTGAAGGAAAATGCAAAATGCAAATTCTTACAATTACAATACATCCATTCTTTAAGTTAGATCCAATGTTTTAAATAGATACTAATTTTATTGAGCTAGGGAATCTGAAGGCAGTGCAAAGAACTCAGATTTAATCCACCGTATATATATTTCACATATACATTTCAAGGTTCACCAAAATCAATGCTCTGTCTGCTTCTTAATGAAAGATAAGTAAACATATACAAACATGGTTATTCGTCTTAAAAATACTTGCTAATCGCTCTTTCACGTTTTTGTGAGTAATGCGTGCTCACCCCTAGAAAAGTCGGTTGCATGTTCTAGCGTATGGTGCAACGAAGCAACATATTTAGTATGGTTGCATGGTAGCTTGGCTTTCACTCTGAGTTCTGCAATGACCGAGCTTTCACCTCCGGAGTGAGAAGAGAAAGCAAGCTTTCTCCACACAAGTGCAGACTGATCGATAAACACGATTTCCCTTGTGTGTGTTACTCAGAAGAATAGGAGCCACATAGCCACATTGTTAAAAATATGGACACGAGGAGATTTGTAAAAGTAAGTATTCAGTAATTAAAACTATTATTGTTATTGTTGATTTTTGTGCAGATATTTTACTAAAATTACGATTTGTTATTAGACTCCAACAGTCTACCCATTCCCAGAGTACTATGCTCTGCAAGATGTTGAAGCTTTGCGTGAAATATTTCACAATAGTGAAGGGAGTGAAGAACTTGTCATTAATTTATTGACAAAAAGATCATGTTCACAACGATTGGAGATTGTTGAATGCTACCAGAAAAAATATTCCAGGGTAAGCACGTGCATAAGAAGTTGATATGCACTGTGTAATGCATAATTAATCTTACTTTAATAGAATTATACTCGATCTTTTCTTGTCCATTCCTAATCCAGGACCTCCCACAATGGATTTCTTCAATATACAGTTCAAAATTTCGTAAAGTTGTGATTGCCCTGTTAAGTGAACCATTTGAATTTCTGGCAAGAGAAGTGGAGAAATCAATGGGTAGTTTCAGAACGGACGATGAAATCATCTCTGAGGTAAACGAAATTATATGTATTAGAAGGACGGTATTCAAAGCCAAAGGCAAATTAATATTGATTCTGATTAATCTCTATAGATTTTATGCACACGATCAAACGATAAAATCCTGGCTATTCAAAATGCTTACGAGCGAATTTATGAGAAACCTTTGAAAACTGAGCTTAACAATAATCGCCAATTGTCATCCGATGTTAAGGATCTTTACAACGTTCTCCTTACGGTATACTCGTACCAATACCAATAACAAACATATATACATTAAAATTTCATACTTAATATTTCTTACGTATTTACATCAATCATAATTATAAATGTAGAACCCCCGGCTCGAAGGAAGAGATACAGATCTGGAGAAGGCTCGCAGACACGCGACATCATTTTATAATGCCGGTACGAGGAAGACCGTAGTCCATAATAATTAAAAAATTAATATTTGATTGAACTAATGGTTTTTAAATGCAGTCAAGGAAGGCGGAAATACCGCAATTTCTACCTTCTCCCTCATACTAACACGAAAGTCTTTCAATCAATTGAACCTCATATTTGACGTATATCGATCCATTTCTGGTTGTTCCATTGAAGAAACAATTAAAGACACTTTCTCTGGGGACATTGCGTATGCTTACTTAGCAATAGGTAAGAAATCTCAAATGCGATTTTAATGTTAATAAATTCTGGCGCGTGTCTTCCCGAGTGATTTAAGTTCGGTCGAATTGCGCTGGTTTTTTATAAGTTGATGGTTCGCACGTGAGAGAAAGTAGGAGAGAAAATTACACACCGGGGAGAAATGGTGTAAGTTCACACTGGAGAGAAACTTACACACCGGGGAGAAAGTTGTGTAAGTTCACACTGGAGAGAAAGATATACTGTGTTGCGCCCTTGACGAGCAAATCAGCGGAATTTGACCAAAACAAAGGTTGCTTGGGAGGTCACTCAGGTCACTGACTACAACAGAATTAAGGTTTCACCAATTGGGACTTGGCGCAACTCGGTTATTTGACATATTGATATTTCTTTTCAGTTCGATCCGCAATTAACAAACATCAATACTATGCTGAAGTTTTGGAGGCCGCTTTGAAAAGACCACTTCGAAGAGATGACCATACACTCATTCGAATATTTGTTTCAAGATGTGAAATTGATTTGGAAGAAATCAAGAGGGAATATTTGAGAATGTACCATAAGACGTTGTACAATGGGATTCGAAGTGAGATCAGTGGCTCTTACAAGGATATTATGTTGGCTTTACTTGTCAGTCCTTAAATATTTAGTAGTGTGAATTGACATAATTAGTATTAGAAGATTTAACTCATAACTACAAATTAATGTACATCTTTAAATGCAATGTATTTGTTTGTCTTTAGTGTATAAGGAAGAATAAAAATACTCATTGATCTCCTACAATTTTTCGTTACGATGAAGGTAGGCGTTTTATATTCTGCATGCATATTAAATTGACGTTAGCAGTTTTCAGTTGCTATGTTTCCGAAAACGCAAGGACTTCCCCACGAATAATCCCAAAATGTATAATTTTATTTACAGTTAGAGCGCTTTTACAAGTTTCTCACTTTTAAATATATCAAAATGTGTGTATTATTTTCTATTTGAGTGGTTTACTGGCTTCAGGGTCGACTGGATATTGATTCCGATCACGCCTTCTTTTTAAGCAAACAGCGAATGCAGTGTCTCCTCTCCCAAAATTCTCTCCATCCTCTAATGTTTGAGACATTGGTTTATTTAATGTTTCTGGCATGAAGAGTCCAGTAAATGCAGCGATTAAAGCCATCGTCCCGAATACTATTGTCGGGATAGATTTATCCAACGATTCCTACAAACACAAAATTAAAAAATAAGCGATCTTTGAAAATTTTCATGTAGACTTTTACCAATAGTGTTATCTGCGGAGTTAATGTTCCACCAAGTCTTGCACCAAAAGCACAGAGTCCAACAGCGGAATTTCTTACAACCGTTGGAAACAATTCGGCCGTGTAATTATAAATCACTGCGAAGCATCCGGCCATCGCTATTTTTGCAAACATAGCGATTGTTGTCATAAAAATTCCTGAAATATCAGTTAAAATTTGTTAATATAGACATTCTTAGCTAAATTTCGTATACCGTTGTCCTAACTTACCCCTGGGAATAAAAACAGATGCAATGCATGCTAATCCACCCACAAATAAGAATCCCGAGTTCATTGACCTCCTCCCAGTTTTATCCACAAATAAAATGACAATCAAATGTCCTGGGAAATCCGAGAGACCCGTCAGAAAAAATACGAGATGCGGATCGCCAGGTAAAGACCCTGAGTTGAATGCCAGTCCATAGAAACAAAGTGCAATTGCAAACCAATGAAAAGTTGTGTTCATTGCACGACATCGAAGATTGGGTGTTTTAAACAAATCCGATATTCCATGGGAAGGTCCTTCTTCTGGGGTATTACTCTGAGAACACCTTCTCTCATATTTATGAGCAAATACATTTCCATTCACAGCTGCGGCATTCTTAGCAATCGTAGTTGCTTCACGGAAACGTCCTTGACCCCACAGCCATCGCATGGATTCGTCAATTAGCCTAAAATATTCGAAACGTCATTTCTGGTATAATTTTTGGGATTTTTTTGACTTACCACCAGTGACCTATAAGAAGTAAACTATGAAGTCCAAAAATTGTTTGAAGCATCGTAACATCTCTTATGAAATAAGCCCACACTGCCACCGTACATATTCCAGTCGTGTAAGCGGCACTGAATGCAGTTCCACAGTAAGTGCTTTTCGACTTGTCCACCATTTCCATCGCTAAAAATAATTACGCGCATCTCAATTAGCAACGCTAATTATATGTATGTATATGAGCATACTTCGTGAACTTACTGAGAACAAATCCAGTCACATAAGCACCGCCAGACCCAAACATTCCATAAAAGAAAAGACTCAATGAGTAGAGCCAATAATTTGATATGTGTGGACCAATGAGAGCAAACACGAGTTGGAGTACACCTGAGATGTAAAATACTTTTTTTCTACCGTACCTGGAAAAAAATAGGAGAGAAAAATCAAAATATAGTACAGTGTTACGTTAACTTTATTGAGAGTAGCCCAGTCACTGGAAATCCGGCCTTGGCCAAAAATCTTGGCATCATGACATCATGGTCATGATTAGCCCATACCTAGGCCATCACATATACATAAGGCCTAGTCATTCAAAAATAAATAGTCCGCCGAGAGAGTGCCCAGTCTCACCGCTTTGGCGCTGGCTTACCCCCCGCGCCAGCTTACACTTTGGTTTAGTTTGAGTCATTAAAAGTCAAATCATTAAATATCAAATTATCATTATTTTGATTCATCAAAATATTTCGGGCAACAAAAAATGCCGACGATGGGGGCCTCCCTGCAGATTTTGATAATGATCTAGTGGATAGTTTG
>JAQGCB010001141.1:0-15979 GCA_034698835.1 Protaphorura tricampata | reverse complement strand
CAATGTACCCCCGTCCCGTCTAGAGTCAAGAGGATACAGAATTAGACATAAAAAGTAATCTAAATCAGTAATTGCCAATTAATTAGATTGCTATTAACATTCCGATTTATAATGGCTTGAAATGACGAATGACACTCTAGTATACTCATGTCCCAATATCCGGCAGTTACTGTATTTCAGCCAATTATTTTTTAAAGTCTCGGGTTTGACATAGACTGTTTTAGTAAGTAGGAATGAAAAATTATTCATCATTGATCAATTCAACATGTTTAGAAAATTATTCAACGCTTTTTATTTTAAAAATCAATTCAATATTCTTACACTTAAGCGTGAAATCATCTTCTTATCCCAGACATTTTAGCACCTATGACTACATTCATTTTATAATTCATTTATGTTACAACCTACAAACCGCCGCGCCGCTATTGACAAACCATCTTTGGGTCAATTACAATTGACCCAAGGACTAACTGTAATTAACTACATCAATAAATTTCCAAGTAAATTGTAATTGCAATTAGAACACTAGAAAATGTAACTGTAATTAATTACTTTGTCAATTAATTGCTTCGAATTCAAATTCGGTCCAAGAGCAACCTGGTTAACTTCTATTGTAGCGAACCTGAAAATCTTGCGTTTTTGGTTACAAATAATTTTAATTCGTTTATTGTAATGTCAAACCAAAATACTGGACTGTAAAACACTTGGCCCAATTCTAATAATAAATGAGAGTAATTATTCTCTAAAAATTCGTATCAGAGAATGCTTCATTGGATGAATTCTAATGGGCAGGATTAAAAATAAAGCATTATGGATTTTGGACTGACCCTTGACGCAGAGGGGTTGGTTTTCGGACTCAAACCAGGATATTTCTAGGTGATATAACTAGAGTTCATTGCATAATTGGACTCTATCAATGGGTAAGTGCATTTGATTATATGATGTCGACAATTACTTCAAACCTAAGTACGACATATGCTTGAAATGAAACTTGATTCAAATTCAATTCAATATTTAAGCCTGAACAGATAGCCAGGTACGTCAGTCGGTGTCAGCTATTGGGGAAATCAAATTAGCAGAAAAACTCAACAATGCATTCTGTTCTGTTCGTTTTTGCACTATTTTGTTTCGGTAATTTCTACCAGGATTGCAAGGTAATCGAAGCTATCTGTAATTAGGGAAATTCGTGTAACAAATTATTGACGCGAAATTTTAATCACTTCTACTAATTAGGCTCTTGAATCTCCACGAGTGGTTCCAAAAATAACTGTTCTGCCTACACAAAGAAGCTCTCTCGGTGAAGGCCCTTATTATGACGAATTCCGTCACTTCCTTTACTATGTGGATTCTTTCGCCGGAGATTTCATTCGATTGGATTTGATTTCTGGAACTGAAACTAAAGTCAAAGTCGGTGGGACTGTAACAATCATCATTCCATACAACAACTCTCCGAAGGAATTCATAATCTCAAGAGACAATGAATTATTGAAATTGAATTGGGACACACAAGAAACTGAACTCATTGGAAATATCTCATCCACTCGTGGGACAGAAAAATTTAATGATGGAAAATGTGATGCAAAAGGGAGACTTTTTATTGGAAGTGTTACGACGAATGCATTCAGTCAAATTGTTCAAAATGCGAGTTCTCTCTATAGATTAGATGCCGGAAATGTTCTTACAAAAGTGGTTGAGGGGATTTCTGTCTCAAATGGAATGAGTTGGTCAAATGACCCGGAACACAGCACTTTTTACTTGAATGATTTTGATAAAAGGATCATTTATGCATTTGACTATAATATCACGGATGGGACGCTCTGTAAGTTAACAATGCAAATCACATTGTTGCATAGCCATATAAGTTTATTCATTTTTTTCTATACTCAATTATCTTACAGCAAATCAACGAGCACTCATTGAGATGGCAAATCACCCGGATTTTGGGGGTCTTGGAAATCCAGATGGGATGGTCATGGACAAATTCGGCTTTATTTGGGTTGCCCTATACGCTGGAGGGCGTATTGTTAGAATTAATCCATCGACAGGTAGGTTTGATAAGATTTCAAGATTTAGTTTAAACAATAACGTTGTTTTGAAAAAGTGACTTCAGTCTATTTCAGAATTTTAATTGGTATTAAATGTTAGCTCTATAGTAAACGTTATTTTAACTTTTTAGCTCGTGTTGTAGACGAAATAAAATTCCCGAGAGCCAACAGTCCCACATCATTGGCATTTGGTGACTACAAAGGAGAGTATGGACTTTTTATCACTACTGCTTGGAACTTATTAGATGGTGGAAAAGTACACCACGTTAGTTTTCAAGGAGGTGAAATTCATGTATTTAATCCGATTGTGTGACTAAACTGAACTATCAAGCCCAAATGTAACTGTGAAGATACAAAACATCTATTTTGTCGTCCATCGCGCCCGCCCCTTCACGATGAGAACCTCTCGATAAATTCTTGTATATTCCTGAGTGATCATTATTGAATATAAATAGCGAACTTGAATTAATTTTGATTAAAATTGTTTGCTAATTTTGATGATCGAATTTAGTACGTAAGAATTGTGCAACGAAACTTGAAGTGCTATTGCAATTTAGATTAAAATTTATTATTATTATTACCACAAACAGATATAACATCGAAATGAAAACAATACTGAACCCTGCAAATTCTACCGTTCATATTTGCACGTTTTTTTTCTGTGCATTACTCTCGTCACAATCTTTTTGGCTGTGTAATCAATATTTCCTATTCTATTTTCAAATTCCCCAAAGCAGTGATTGCGTCTTCTTCCTGTGCAGATGGATTCTTGACAATTTTCTCCAGAAACGCAAATATTCAGTTTGAAAGAGATGAAATTGTAGGAAAGAAAACGAGGTATACATTTCGTAGAGAGTTTAATGTGGTACTCATCGAATATAACGACAGCAAGAGTTGCAGTTGGTTGGTTGGAATTTTCAATTCGCCACAAGTTGTACGTGTTACTCTTTCTTTAGTCTTACGAAATGTATATCTCAGTCTTTTCTAGTGGGAGCTTGTGGTGGATTTTACATTAGAAAGTACAAACTTACCTGCAACATCATTAAATTTATGCTCTTTTAAAATGGTAATCAGCTTCTTGAAATTGGCATGCGTTGGTTGTTGTCCTATCCACTTAGTTAAACAACCGGAGAAAAAGTTATGAGAAGGTGAGCCGGACATTCTTGCGCTATTCTGAAGATCGAAGAGCTCAGATAAACTTAGTCCCAATCCACTGTAGAAAATAGTCTGTTTTTCAATCATGTCAGGACTTTCCATGAAATGTCGGACGACCCAGTGAACGTCTTTCTTCTTTAGGGCTATAACAAAAATTAAAGTTGACACCTGAAGAAAATACAAAAATTTGGGCATATTTTTGATACAAACCTCTTGTGGGCTCCGGTATGGTAACTACCGACTTGACGACTTCATCGTTACCAATTACAGACTCGAAAATCTTTAAGACATCACGGGATTGTGCGGTTTCACGGTCTGTCATGATCAGCATTACTTTTTGAAAATCTTCGTAATCTTTCAGGAACAACATTTGGTAGAATAAAACATTCCTGTTGTATCCCGCCGGCATAGCGTCCTGTATTAATATAAAATGGTAGTTTATCGTAATGACTGATGGAAATTGGAAAATATGAAGACTTACGAGCGTCTCGTACTGCTCTCGTGTAAGAATTTTTTCTTGTAGACAAGTTGTAAGAAATCGTGTCTGAAGCCAACTAAGTTCACATAATGTCACGAGTTTGCTGTCAATTATTGGACGATGAGCCATTTCAATATGAGTTTATGTTGAGTTTGGCCTGCAAATTTTATTTGCAACTCTTGTTGAGTTTAATTACACTGATTTGTATTGAATGTGTTCTGACTATTTATTGGCTTCTGGGCAATGCAAAAAAATGCAGGAATATGACACTTTTCTGAAGTGTATGAGTAATATGCAAATATTACACATATCGGTTGGATTAAGCAGAATGTTATCACCAAAACCAGCGATTTTATGCATGCGTCAGAATTCAACTTGTATTTTCCTCGTATTGTGGATTGTGACAAATTTTATTGTGTTACATACAGGGTGTACAATCTAAACTACACCTTTTACAGTATGAATTTATTTGAGTTGACATTAAAAACGTGATGGTATAATACAACATCTACAGGGTTTTCGAAATTAGGAAAGTTCGACATTGCCCATGTTACTTTTGGGCAGATTTTATTTCAATTCAAAATAATCGTCCTGGGAAATTATGTTTCACATGAAGCCCAGCCCTGTATGAAAATTACACATTTTCGGTCTCAATTTATGTATCGCACTGGTAGTTCAAGCGAAGAGTTTTTGTTTGCAATAAATACAAAAAAGTCAAATACACATAAAATACCAACTGCTGGATATGTTGTAAAAAAAATTTGATTTGGCAAATATAGTGGACGAATGGGCCGTCCGAGCACTTGGTTTTAGAATTTGCGATTAAGGATTAATCGATGGTGACGTATGAATAAATAATCACACACAAACGCACACGTCACGGTATAGACGTCATTAAATATTATCACGAAAGTAAATAAATGGGTACTTATTTGCACCTTGTTCTAAGGATAGCACAAGTACTTGAACTATAACTATTTTAAAAGTATAAATTACGCTTCACAAATAAGATTTGGGTCACGGCTTTTCAGATTTTTTGGTATTAAAATTTTCACCTTTTAACAGTCAATTGTCGACAGTGACAAATAAAATAGTCGACAGACCGTTTGAATTTCCTGGCGTTACATTCTTAATGTTAATTTTTTTTTGTTCCATCCAAGCATAGCTAATTACTAACTATTATGACAATTCGAGTTTATGTTAATTAGAGTATGCCGCAGAATAAACAACACCTCTGTGCTGGTCTACATGTCCATCTTTCACCTCCTCCATAAATGCTACAACAATCCAAATACAAAAGAGATGATACAGAATTTCTCCTGTCGGGATCAAATATGCTGCCGGTTTCCAAGCGATTTCCATGCTGGTGTAAAAAATTCCAAGGACTACTATCAGAGATAGAACCATAAGAACTAGCAATCCAATCCAGGAAATCCGGCACTTCCTTAAGTTCAACTGTTCAATCAGAAAATAATTCATTTGTATTTTTAAAATTTTCGTTTGATAACATAATAGTTCGGAAGAATTTTGAAAAACAAAACTGTAGATCTTCATTACGATTCTAGTTACCTGATTTGCCCCAACTAGTAAAATTCCAGCGAAAATAATATGGATAATGTTCACCAAAATGTAAGTTGTAAAAATAGTCATAACGAGACCTGAAGGTTTTGGCCAGATTCCTTCATCCAATGTAGCTAGGTCTGTTAAAATATGTACACCAATTTTAAAAGTTATGCCAACAAAATCTGACCTTTATTACAAATATTAATTTAGTCGAAGTCGAAACTCTTGTAATACTGCATTAGGCAGAAAGCGTGTCAACAACTGCATAATAGCGCAGGAGTTTGGTCAGCCGTACTGAGGTCGTGAAACTAATTTGGTATCTGAGACTACTAAATATTTACCATTTTCTGAAACTCCAGTACTCTGTGATACAATTTTTCGCAACATCTTGTGCAATTCAATGTAATTGTGAAGTAGGTGACTGTACCAAATACACAAGGTAAGAGACAAAATCTGAAAATAAGTGTAAGGGACATGTATAAATCGGTTATTCGGTCATTTACAAATTTAACTGGACCAGATATCAGGGAGTTAAGTTTATTCATATTTTGGTCATACCATTCCCACTACAGAGACAATCCTGGTTGCGACTTGAAGGGAACATCCGCAAATGCATGGATTCGCTACCATTTTCAGTGTGTGATAATTTTATAATTAATTTTATAATTGAATTATTTAGAAACAAAATTTTTAACTAAATAGATAAACTATGCGCGTGTAGAGTTTACGTTAGTTAACACAGCACAGGTGAGCACACAAATGCAACAATGCTCAGGATAGTTTGACATTGTCCAAACATAATACGAACATTTAACTTCTAGGTATTTGCATCTCCGAACTCCAGTCCAGAATAGGATTGTGGGTGTAGAACCAGACAGGTATGTAAAATACGGTGGGTCAGAAAAAAATTGCAGTAGACCTTGAATTTGTGGTAAAATCTGCACGGCACGGGCTTTTGCACTGTAGGATTTGCACTTTGAATGGCAGATCTCAGATCTGTATGCTCACATACAGTTTAGAATCTGCAGAAGATGTGCACACGAGTCAATATTGTATTTGGATTTATTTCCTTCATTTTTCAGAAAATTCGTCCAGGTTTGCCAGAAACATTCCATCACTTTATAGCGTAAAATGTTGATGCTATTTGTTTGGTTTCTACCTATACATTGAAATTTCACTTGAAGTTTCAGAAGAATATGAATTAGAACACTTCAGAAAACCGTGGATTTTAGGTTGGGCAGAATGCAACAATTCGTTCGTATTTCTTTTAAATCGCTGGTAAAACTTGAGGTTTGATAAACGTATGCGTTTTTCTACGTGGTACATATTAAACTGGCATTTACAAGAACTTGAAGAAAATTATTAGGTAAACATGGCTTCGTTTTGTAATTTTCGAATACTTTAAGCATGCGTATGTGTCGCGCGAGTACACACGATTGAAGGAGAAACCTGTGTTAGTATTTAAGAAAATATCTTGCAGTTTTAATTTCGCTATTGTCGTTCAATCTATCAATGTTTTGTTGAATTTGTGTGGAAATTCCAATTTGAAATGGGATAGTAACTTATTTCTCCTAATCTTGGACACAATTACCTTTTACATTACAAAAATGAGCCGTACACAAAACATATGTCTAAATAGCAACTCAACTCCCACTTATTTTTATTTTGACCAGTTGACACAAACCAGAATTATATCTGGAGAGCAAATACTCTCCATTCAAATTGCATGTCCGTCCCATACTTGTTAGTTGGCATCAATTATAAATAGAGGCAACATAAACATACATAGATTAGTGCACTCATTAATTATTCACATGTGATGGACTAGAGCGTAGCCTCGATGTAAAAAGATCTCGGAAGAACTGTTTACGAGTACAAATAAATTAACATACAGTGTAGGCTAAGCGGGCTGAATTTTGACACAATTTTGTGGCACAAAAAAAATTCCAACCATGAGTTGGTAAGTAATTTAGGAAAACTGGACTTAAATCGGTATGCTTTCACCATAACGTTGACTTTTGGAATCCGTAGAATTTTGAATAATTATGGGACAGAGTAATTTCTAGGATTTTTAAGTACTGTGAGTTCGTTTGTGACTTTCTTTACATCACGACATTCCAATATTTGTATAACAACTTTCTATTCTTATTTTGTCTTATTTTAGAGTAAGCAACACTTAAGAACCCCTCCATTAGTAGCTGAGTATTGAAATGAAATCCCAACGAAATTCTGGAAAAGCCCTAATTAATAATCTTACATATTATGGGATCCAATATTTAGGCACAAAGGGATCCTCCTATTCACTAAATGCATAGGTAGTCAGTCAATTGTCAAATCTCCAAACTTCCAGCGTCCCAATAGTTGGGCACTCCATAAACCTTACATTAAACCTTAAATCATTGTAAACTCCAAGAATCACTATAAAACCATCAAACAATCCCAAAAAAATGTACTAATGCTGCCAACCATTCCTCTTAATTATGAGAAGCCCTGACTCCATCTGTATAAGCAATCCATCTTTCCGCCGTTGCAGAGAATATTGGGTCTTCATGAATTGTTGCAAAAGTTAATAATTGATTAATATGTGTTACATGGTAATCTAATCTAGCTAAATTTGGTGCAATACCAGGAACAGTAAAATGTCTTAAATCATACATACTTCCACTCCCTGTGTCATACAATGGTAACATTTTGATTAGACTCGTCACTCCATCCTCATAAAGTTTTCCAGCTTTCTCAGCTGCACCTGGCACACCAATTTTTCTTACATCATATAATCCAAGTAAAGAATACATGAATCCATTCAAAACAAATGTACTAGGTTTTGTAGGATACTCTTCGTACCATGGGAATTGATTCATAAAAACAGCCCTCACACCCATATTCTTTTCACCAGAGTGATCAAATATAGTTTTGAGGGCTTTTGTACAAGCCTCAGAATATTTGGATTGTTTCGTAAGGGCATAGGCTCGGGCTAATAAGGAAATCGCATGTCCTTGTGCCATTGATGAATACCATCCTGGTTCTAGAACTGGGTAAAAATCTGAACCAAATTTTCTTCTCACAGGGATTGGCCAACCACCTCTCTCATCTTGATTTGTGACGAACCAATTTGCAGCTTGAAAAAATTGTTCCAAATTTTCATTCAAGGAAAGTGTAAAATTGTCAAAGAGACATGTAGAACTGGCGGAGATTGAGAGAGATTCTAGGACGATTTTAGATTTTGAAATTTTTTGATTTTTCTTTGGTGCTAGATTACTGGCAAGGATGATGCCTTTTTGGAGGTCAACTCCAATGTCACGGATTACATGTTGCCAGCTGGATTTACTCTTGTAACCCAGGCCATGGTAAATATTATTTCCCTGCAAATTCAAAGCGCAAAACTTATTGTTAGATTTTCGACAGAAAGACATTCGACATTAATTTCATAATACAATCCTCATCAACTTACCCTGACTTTAATTAGGAAATCTCCTGTAGTATAGTGTAAGTTGTACACTTGATTTTCATAATGTGCTGCAATTGTGAGCGTTATATTATAATGTGAATTTGTGACAGAGGCTTGGTAATAAGCGTCCACTTCATGGTCGACGTTGTCAGTCTTCATGTCCCAACTGAGGACGAGGAAACGAGATTTAGCAGATATCGGCAACCGAATGGGACTCATCCCACCTAAATAACAAAAACAATTAAGATAGAAAAATGCATAAAAGTTGTAAACCATCTACACTGGTGATCATTCGAAAATTATGGACCAAAGATTTTACCTCGAATTTGTACAAGATTATTCATCCCGGACTTGGTAGGATCCGGAATGATTTTCAAAGAGGAACTTTTGGAAGGAATCCATTTCCCTCTCACACTGTCTCCATTTTCTAAACCTAGTCGGATAGGGTCACCTTCAACCGTATATTTACTATAATGAGAGAGCCCGAATTGAGCTATTTGTATGGGGTAGAAATAGCCATTTGTGTCCCATTGGGTTGACACAGGCACTCCTAGAACATAATAAGATAAGTTTAGACTAAAATGTTGTGAATTTTTAACAATGACACATAAATGCACGCCCATTGTGATCTTACATACCTTGGGAACCACTAATGCACTTGACACGGTCCCTGACCTCCACATTATAATTCTCAAAATATGTGAAGACACCTTTAGGGTCATATGGCTTCTTTGGTCGAAATATTTTGACTTGACTATGTAACCAAATGAATTTCTCGGGGTCAGTCTCGGACAGTTTTCCGTAAATCTAAAAAAATGATCAAATTTTTAGATAATTCCAAGAATGTAGAATTTTAATTTTTAAATAAATCAAATCCTTACCTCGAAATACCTGTGAAGGAAACTAAATGGAACGTAGACTTCGTTGTCTTGATCTTTTTTACATCCAATCACGTATTTCCCATGATTGACATCACAAATTATGTCATCCATAATGTCTTTGTCTTTAGATTGCTCTTTGCGACTACGACTGTGACCTTCAAGTTTTGTTCCTTTTAATTTTGTCTTTCCATTTAGTTTCTCATCCCCAGGTGCGGAGAACCCATCAAAGTCATTGTTGACGACTGGGACTACTTCGTCGTCAAATGGGTAATCTAGAACTGTGTCTTTGTTGGGCGGTTGTGCTTGCGCCTGTTGACCGATTTCGTCTTTGTTGCTCAAATGGGGTGATTGTTTGTTGACGTAATAATGTCCAGTGTCCTCATCCTTTAAGAAAACAAATATTATTTTATTACAAAACTACTTTGTATATATAAATTACTGAACTAACTGAAAAGCTAGACACAAGACAACTATTTTTCATTTGGGAATAATCGCTAATTGACAAAAATACCGAGGGGAAATAAATTATGATAAATTCATGAGTAGAAAATTAAAGGGATCTTTAACTTGTGAAAAGTTCCTGAAGACTTTTGCATGAAACACGCACGGGTGTTCTGGTCGGTCTCAAGAGACCTGAACGTTTCATCCGGTAAAATTTTGGTTCATTGTAATTTTGATTGTTTAAAAAATACATTGTTAAAAAATTCGAAACCTTATTCTCCGAAGGAAATCCGCGGACGAGTGACGAAAAGTCTCCTCCAGTTTTTCCCAGACGTGGTTGGTGACCGTCATGCGATGAATTCATCACGATGAGGATTAAAAGCGCACCCGAAACAATTATACATATCAAACTCTTCAAACTGAAAATCCGCCACATTTTCGGGGAGAGTTATTTTAAAATTCCTGGAAAGTCTTCAGTAGTGGTCATGCATGACGGATACGAATCAGTCAGTTCCACTTAAACTGGGGGGGGGGGGGTGCAGAATTATCAGGGGTAGAAGTAGAACGTTGACGGAAAAGATGGACAAGAATCTTTCTGGTTATTCATTCCTATGCTTCTGGAAAGGGTTTCGATCTCAAATTAAAGAATCCAGGTCCTGCAAAGAAATTGAAAAACAAATCAATTCAATTTTAAAATTTTAAAAAATTGAAGGAGAAATGCGAAAATATGTATCAAAAGTGGTACAGTTATAGTACATTATCAGCATATAGCAATGGAAGTTTTAACAAAATACTACGGTACACTATTTATTTAATTAATAACATTTTCTCTAGAAATTCTGCAATTTACAAACTGGTAAAAATTGAATATCCTCAGGATGTCCATCCATAATGCAGGGCTACCTCATCAATGTTTACAAAATTTCAATTACCCTTTTCGAACAAAATTCTACTTTCATATAGATTACGAACAAGTACTAGTACATTCAGCTCTTTGATTTATAAATCTTTGTGAAAAAATTTGATTTATTGTTTTACCAAATTTTAAAGGGAAGAATCAATCATTAACCCGACAAATTATTAAAATCCTCATTTCGGGGTATCCATCCTCTGATAATACACATTACATGATTACTCCTATGAAAGTAAACATGGAATGGCCCAATCAATTTGTCTATTTTTGACATTGTGACAATTTTTGCCACAATTTTGACAAATTGACCGTATTTTGGGAATTCAAGAAACATCTGGGGAATAATTTTGTAAAAATCGTACCAAATATTTATTGAGTCGAGTGACTTTTTATCCAAGTCATTCAATACATTATCCAATCAATCCAGTTTGAAATCTTAAGACATTAGGAACAACCGGGAACTTATTTTACTATACAATTCCTACAAAATTCCAATTACGATTAGAATTACAAAACATACCGATTTCTGATTTCCGATTTGATTCATTTTCTATTTGAAATCACTCAGAAAAGATCTTGTGCATCCTTTCCTATCTTTACTTTCTGTACTTTGTACTATATACCATACACACTGTTTTTCCCTGTCTATTCTAAAATTGATTTTTCTTCCACCGAATTCACCCGAGATGAACAGAATACATAACAGAATCAGAACATGGAAGAAGATCTGAATCTGAACACCAATATTATTCACTCTATGCATGCATTTCTAGAATATCCCACGGTTAAAAAAAAGTTCTCTCCTTGTGCAACTGTGCAAGGCTTTTATTTCACTCGGGAAAACTTTATCAACAAATACAAACCAAATGAGTATACAAATTTAATATTCGAGGTGTACGAGGGAATCTCAAATCAAAGGGTTAAAATTTGCATATTGTAATTAAAAGGTTAACAAGACAATCTACACTATGAAATTGTCGAAGTTTTGACTTAGAATTTTGTAAATTGAAGAGAGACCTGAGGACTAAACTTTTAGAACATCTGAAACTAAAGGAAAAAGTTGACGAAAAATTTTAAGACCATGAAATTACTAAAAAATTAAGTTTTGAAATTCATATGCATTCAAACTACTTGGATGGAATTTTTTTAGAAAAACTCTTTAAGAAATATTTCGTCAAGTTTTAGCTGAGGTATTAGGAAAAATAGCGGAATATGTTCTGAAAAATATTTAGGGAAATTGTACTACATAATATTGAAGTTTAAGGTTGTGAAATCAATACATACGTTTGTAATTGTGCCGATTCGGTTGGAACTTGGAACTATTTGCGAAATGTGTGTCTGGAATGTTAGAAAATCATTGTAAAGAAATATACTAAGTAAATATGATGATACCTCCACCAATGCCGAAAGGTCATGGACGATTGACCCGTGACACGACATTGGACACTGAGACTGACACTGCGATCCTTATAAATAAATCAAGCAGTGAACGAGAACGAAGATTTGCTGAGAGAAAGATGACTAATACAAAATTACCTTCATCTTCATATCAGCAAAATTTAAAAAATCCTACTACTACTAGATTGTCATCTCTAGAAATATCAAAATTTCAACATCAGCAGCATATGTCACAGAAATCTGGGATCATTGGTAGTTCATCAAATGGTAGCAGTAGTAGTTCTGTGAATTATTGGAAACGTTCTAAATGGTCATGGTTTGGAATGACCGTCGTCATTCTTGCTCTCGTCTGGCTTTACAGTTATTACAGTGAAACTCAAAGAAAACTTAGATTTGAGTCTTATTTGGAAAGAGTGAGTTTTTTTTTTGAAAATCTATACAAAATTAAT
Organism: Protaphorura tricampata; assembly: GCA_034698835.1. NCBI lineage: Eukaryota > Metazoa > Arthropoda > Collembola > Poduromorpha > Onychiuridae > Protaphorura > Protaphorura tricampata. Next base: position 3,208 of record JAQGCB010001141.1, on the reverse strand, counting down.
ATGTGATTTCCAAATTGGGGTCATATTTTTTCATGTTGTAATCATTTTTTTTCGGACCCTTTCAGTTATTGCGTGTTCTATAGAAGTTAGATTTTAATTTCTAATTTCTGTTCTATTTTATTTTCAGGCAGAGGAATTGGATGCTATGATAAAACAAATGGAAGTCCACATTACTTCAGCCCAATCAAAATTACAGGAGATAAAACTACTTCAGAATCCGAGTGGAATGTGATGTGATAGCTACAAACAGCAAAAATGGCCTCTGCTTAATACTAGACGGGACACGGGAACTACTGATACATAATTTACATTCTGGGCGAAAATGTCAAATGAATATAAGAGCTTCTTATTTTGGAAAACTGGAGAATTCCTTCCCGTATAACTTTGCCAAAGAACAAAACAACAGTTAAAAATTCACCTGTGTCTATAAATAAGTTGTGATCAAAATATGTTGACAATTAGCTCTATATATTTTATATTATTTTGTGTACATTACAAAGGATGTGAAAAATACCACTTCGTTCTTTAAGTTTGCAAAGTGTTCTAGTCCGAAGGAACTAGGTAAATGTACTAGTCAAGCTATAACCATTTGTTGGTAGATAAAATTTACCATCATAATCCTTGACTAAATAAAATGTAAGAATACTTGTGAATACTTATCCGGTCTGAGATATACATATGTTCAGTGCAGTGCTGTCTTTATGAGTAATGTGGTAATGTCGTGTAGTATTTCTGTCTGTGTACGAAATTGTGACATTATTTGGAAAAGTAACTCTATTCATTTAAAAAGCCAAATCCAATATTAGTAGCTTAATTCATATTTACCTTAACACTTTAACAACACTCCCATCAGAATAAACTGTATGACTTAAAAAAGCGAACACATTATCTGTATTAGATTAATTTAAAAGGAATTTGTGCAGATTTTTTGGTACATACTTTCAAACAAAAATGATTTCTACTTCTACTGAGAGTAAATTCTTCGACGGTTAACTGCTTGACCGATAGATTCAATGTTCCAAATTCATGCGTTATGTCTGTAAAAAATTGTTAACTCGTATTTATTGTTACTTACTAATTTTTGAATATTCCGTAATAATAAAGTAAAAAAAAGTACTTGTCTTTACAAATTCTTATTTTTGACAAATATGGAAGGTGGTAGATCATGTGAATTCTAAATCGAACCACACTGTAAATAGTTCCAACGTTAAAATCTAGACCTCTAGACGATTGGTTTATTTACAACAACTGTTTCGGTTTATATATTTTTCCATTTAGGTTAAACTCTAGATTGTTCTAAAATATACTGTGTACCATATAATCCTACAATCTTACACAACATGTTTGAAAATCTGTTATCGTTGCTCGTTCATTCCGATGGTTGACGCTGTTTTCTCAAGATATGCTAATGGTCCCTGAAGACCAGTTGGACCTTGGCTCATCGGGCCTTGGCTCATTGGACCTTGGCTCATTGGACCCTGACTCATTGGACCTTGACTCATAGGATTGAACCCAAGACTAGGACTTGGTTGCATTCGTCCTTGAGGTGTCAAAGGTCCACCCCCACCTGGAGTTTGTGGTCTTCCAACAGAAGCAGGAGTTTGAGGTCTACCCCCTCCTCCTGGTGTCAATGGTCCTCCCATACTCCCAGAACTCGAACCGGGTGTTTGACTCCCAAGTGGATTTCCAACAGTTTTTCCACCGACTGGAATTTTTAACCAAATAAAATTGTGTGATCAACATATCCCAAAATTGAAATTAAACGCAAACATAATCTTTTAAACTTGCTAAATACACTTACCACTCGTGACGGTCTGCAAATCAGCCAGAATTGATTGCCAGTAACCCAATTTATCATAATTTTTCTTGAGTAATTCATCCTTACGACTCAGTTCTTGTCTGAGGTCATAACATTCATCTTTAAGAATTAGTTCTGGTTTCTGTGAGGCAATGTGTAGTCTTTTCTTTAGAAAATATGCTTCCATAGATCGTGCACTGTCCATTAAATTCTGAACAGTTTGGTCAGCATCATTTTTGATTTCATCACTGTCCAAGTTTGTCAGAATATCATCTTTCGTGATTCCCATGAAACATGCCTGAAAACAGAATTATTTGTTAAATATATTTTTTTAAATCAAAGCTTATATCAAAATTTCGATATAAATATTCACGAAAATGTCAAAAATCGTGGTCGAATAATTATTATTCCTTTAGGGTCAAAGCTAGATTTTTAGAAAATCAGTTATTGAGGCGTTTTCGTCGTATATTGGAGATATACAACTACTTAAATTAAAAGAACTAAAAAAAAACTGAATATGAAAAATTTTCTTAAAAAATTATTAAATAGTTTTCAAATATCTTCTTTTGAAAATTCAACTCAGACTCAGGTTACCTGGAATGCTTGTTCAAATTTCTCAACAGGATTTGGACTTTTTTCTAACTTTTGCTCACTACCACCACACCCGTTGTTCATTTTCAGGAGGTTTTATTAGTGATGTGTTCTAAAAATCTTTGATTTTTTCAAAGAACAAAAAAATCACTTAGTTTAGAAAGTTTAAGTTTAGATTTTTTGAAACACAAAACACAAGAGAAAAATTTATATGTCTGAATTTTTCAAAGTCGGAAAAGTTTTGCCGCTGGATTTCATTGGAAAGCCAGACTTTTCACCACAGGGAAAGTTCGGGAAGTGAAAGGAAATTCTGTACAGGGTGGCCCAGAAAAGTACCACCCTGTTTTAACAGTAAATAATGAGAAATACGGAGTTCACCGAAAGTAATCTACATTCCACATGACTGTAATGCTTATGCCATGTAAATATACGACCGGCACCACCATATGGCACGGGGACCATGAATTTTGGGTTGAAAAAGTTCAAGGATTCATATTGAATTGACAGAACAGGGTTTTAGAAATGTTTGTTTCAAACATATTCTTTTACAAATTACAAGAAAAAAACTAGCTAAAACTGCCTCTATTATGACTCCGATTATGAGGTCAAGATACATGAGGTCTCTGCTGTTATAACCACCACGATGAACTAGAACTTAGCAGTTAGCACGCATGATAGACCATTAAATTGGGACTCCTTATTTGGTAAAGCATTTTCCGAAATACTACATAACTGTCTGTAGAAATAAAGCCACGCAAGCGTGGAACAACTGCTCAAGTACGAGTACGTGTGTAAAGGGTATAAACAGACACATACAGT